>JXTC01001151.1:0-16388 GCA_002914845.1 Trema orientale | reverse complement strand
GAGGAAGAAAAAGAAAAATATTGTTAGAATTCCCAATGATTATTTCCATATTTTGAAAATTTAGTTTGATTTAAAATTTTATTGTTATCAATTGGTAAAAAAAAATAAAAAATAAGTCAGCTATTTATGTATGATTTAGAGGATTTCTTGGTTATTATTTTTGTGTGCTTATCCTTGTTTTTAGGAGTTTCATCTGATAAGCTCCTCTATATATTGTATTCCTGTTCAATGTTCATCTATGAACGGATGAATGAATAAAAAGTGTTTCTATATTGAATTTTAAGATAGGGATAATTACAAAAAAAATACCCTCACGTTTGGGTGTTCTGCAATTTAAACTCTGAAGTTTGGAATCTGCAAAATAAAATCCTAAGGTTAAGAATTTCTGAAAATTAATACGCTAGACAGATTTTTTGACCAATTTTAGGAACGAACAAATAATAATATCCTCAATTAAAATTAGATTAATCCATATTATTCATCTTAATTTTAAGGATATTATTGTATTTTATCAGTTAAAAATCAACACAGGGTATTAATTTTCAGAAATTCGTAATCTCAGAGTATTATTTTACGGAATCTAAACTTCAGAGTTTAAATTGTAGAACATCCAAACATGAGGGTATTTTTTTGTAATTATTCCTTTTAAGATATATATCTATGCCCATTAATTAATGTCTCCCTTAGTTATTTTAGTTTTTTCGTGAAAATAATTGCACAAAACTGAAAAATAAATCCCTAATGGTCCTTATTTATGTTGTTTTTGGTTATTTACATCCAGGTCTATTAATGCTCTCATATATTGATTACGACCTCTGGTTTTTTTTTTTTTTTGGAAAAAAAATAAAACCTCCTATTTAGATAATAATTATCATCCTATACAAGAAAATTAGACTAATTATCTCCCTATAAAAAAGGATAATAATTACAATATCCATGCTATGCATGGCTTCTAAGACAATTTTGCCAATGCACTATAAATTCATATGTTATGTATGTTACGTAGTAATAAAAAAAAATGGTTTGACTTTTCAACTTTTTTTTTAAGGGAAGTTTTACTTTTCAACCTACAAAACGCCAGATATACCCATTTAAACTAAGGGTTAATGGCATAAATGGGGGTTAATGGCAGAAATGGTCCATCCAATGTGACAATTTAGTCCTTAAAATTTTAATTTTAGTAATTAGGCTTTTGAATTTTTTAATTTGTAGCATTTTGATCTATGAATTATTTAAATTGTAACTAAAAAGGAAAGATACAATTTTATTTCTCTTCTAATCTTTTTGTTTATTTTATTTTCCCTTAAACACATTTTCAGATACTATAACATACACTTTACGTGTGTTTTTGAACAGTATGTTGTAAATTAAACAGTCTAAGGACCAAATTACTACAAAACGAAAAGTTTGGAGACTTAATTGTCAAAATTGAAACTTTGGGGACCAAATGGCCACAAGCTGGATAGTTCAGGGACCATTTGTGCCATAGACCCTTAATTAATTCATCAGAGAACAGAGCAGGAACAAAACCAATCATACAAGTTAACGAAATAATGAATTACATGGGCAAATTTAATAGCCCTTTATTCGTGTTTATATCTCAGACACAATGCTAAATAACCAGATATATCAAGATACAGTTCAGGTACACGTATTAAGCACTCTTTATAATAATACTCGACCCCAAATAACAAATATTTATTTAAAACCAAGCTCTGTTTATCAATACTGAGCAACTCCACCATCGTGATCATCAGACCCAGATGACGATGTTGATGATGGCCTCTGAAACCTGCACTTCTTACAAAGAGTGGAATACAAAGACGGTGTTTGGTACTTGTCCTCCCCACCCATCATCGGCATCGGGACCCCGACCTTGACTGGACTCACGTACCCGGGCCTGTACGTCTTGCCCAGAACCCCTTCCACAGAGTCCGAGAGGTTGAAGAATCTGAACTGGGTCTCCAAATGGGCGAACGAATCCCCATCTGGGATCTGATAGTTATGGACCCTGTTCTCCTCCTTCCCGATGGGTCTCACCCTGATGTCCATTTCGACCAGACCCGCCACCGTGACTCTGACGCTGTTGTACTCGTCCGTTCTCTCCAGAACGACCTGTCGTTTCGGGTCGCCGAGGCTTGTGGCCCTCCACTCGGCCTCGCCGTCGGTGGGGATGTGGACCGGCTCGCCGTCCCAGGTGGCGGTGAGGGCGTCGACGGTGTCGTCCCAGCGCGGGACCCGCTTGGCCCCGACGACGAGGGTGTGGGCGTCGAACATGACGGACAGGGCCTGGACCCAGGTGAAGTCGCGGGTCCTGCCCTGGGGCCTGGTCCCGATGAAGTGGGCGTTGATTTGGAGGGATTCGTCCGAGACGATGGCGAAGTTGCCGCCCTTCGCGCCGTGGAAGTAGAACATCACGCCGTCCCCGCCCACGAAGCGCGGGTCGTAGCAGAGTGAGCCGTAGCCATTGCAGTTGGGTTTTCTGACTGCCAAACGCAAACGATATAAAGTTATAAACAAAACAATGAGCTTTTCTTTTTCTTTGACTTCGTTTTTCTATTTTTTATTCTTTTATTCTATGTTGCTCTTCAATTAATGAACCTCTTTACTTTGTTGAAAGGCCAAATTACGTAATAAATTTTCTGACATAATCATGGAATAAACGATCGTATACATCATATTCATATATGACCTATAATAATGTCTTAAAAATTTTATAATGTCACTTTTGCTTGATAAATTCGTCCTATCACTAATAAGATCTACTGTGTTTAGTCAAAAATCAAAAAATGAATATTATCTAAATTTTAATAAAAAAGATAAGGAGTTTACTCGGGACAACAAAAAAAGGAGATCACTTTTGTAAAAAAATAATAAGAAAAATCCTCAATACAAAGTATGGAAAGAACCCTTTGTCTTAATTGGAAAAACGGATTTATAAAATTGTATGGAACGATAAATAATCATATTGTTTCTTGACTACAAATTTTAGAGCATGTCAAAATTCTACTTGCTTTGTTTGTTATCATCTGTTTGACATTATTGTTATGTGCTCTACGACTTGAGTACGAAATTATTGAAAACTGCATAATATTGGCCCATAACTCATGTAGTAAGCACAGTGATACAGAGTTATGGGGGGCAATATGATCTTTGTTATTTTGAAATATATATTTTAAGAGATAGAAGAGATGAATAGATTTGACCTTAATTAGTGTTTAGGATATGGAAGAAAATAAAAACAAAAATTAAAAAAAAAAAAAGAAAAAATTAAGGAGGGTGCTTACACTTGCACGTGACTTCACACTTGCTGCTGCAGTCAACATAGCAACCCTTCTTCTTCTTGTTCTTCTTTGGCTTCCTTTCAGGGCATTGTGCTGGACATGTGAGAGTCTTTGAGTTACATTTTCCCCTAGCCTTGCAAAAAGCCCGTTCCTGCCCGGATGCTAACGCCGTCAAAACGTCGTAGTTCGTCGAAGCGGCGTAGTCAGCCGGCTGCTTCTGCTTGTCCTTGTCATTGTTGTTCCCGTTGTTGTTCCCATTGTTGCCCCCGCCGTTGTTGTTCCCGTTGTTGTTCCCATTGTTACCCCCACCGTTGTTGTTACCGTTACCGTTGCCGTTGTTGCCGCCACTGTTGTTGTTGCCGTTGTTGTTTCCATTGTTTCCGCCGTTCTTGTTACCGTTACCATTACCGTTTCCGTTACCTTGGCCCCGAACAAAGGTGGCCATGTTGATTGAGATTAGCACGACAAAGAAAGCCACCAACATGCATGACTTTCTTCTTTCCATCTCTAATAATATGTTTTTCTCTCCTTTTGGTTTTTTTCAAATATTCTTCTCTCCTTTTTTTGATATTGGATTCTAATTCTCTTTGAGAAGTATGAGATGGTATGTGTTGGGATTATAAGGAGTGTATAAATAATGTGCAAGTGAGCTTAATTTAAAATGTACGTATATTAGCTAGGCCTTAGAGTTCGGCTTAAGTCTTGGCATTAAATGATTCTCCTTGTAAAGTAAAAAGCTGAAAAAAAAAAAAAAGTCCCTCTTTTGTGAGTATTCTATTATGAGCTTTATTATTATGAGCTTATAAAATTGGGCTAATGGTATTGACCAATGGCTATACGTTGACTATATATAAAATTAATAGCTAGTAGCGAACTTTAGCTTGCCTTTGTAAATAAAAGACCCAGTTGCACAAGTTGTAATAGCATCTTTCGCAAGATTTCCATTAGAATGTTAGACCAAAGTTTCAAGTACTCGTTTGCTTTTGCAAATCTTTTATAGCAAGTCAACAGTGCTTAGAACTGCCTCAAAGTTCTTAACTATACGGTCAAATATGAGTCTTAACCATAGAAAATGATTGCATCGTCTATTTCATAATTCACATAGTACCAAAAGTAAACGTCATTTGGTTAATGTTTCTAAGTATTAGGAATGGACCTTTCAAAATAGATGGTCTATATATCTCAATCATCGATTCAAGAATGATCTATATGTCCTAATCATCGGTTCTAATTTGAATCTATGGCTTCTTGCATAAAGGATGAGTGGACTTATCACCCTATCAAGCTATCTATAATTATATTTAGAACTAATTTGGATTGCTTGGACAGTCCCTAAAAACTTATCTTGGATAATTTCAATTACAGTTACTGTTTTAATAGGATCTGATTAAATTGTTGCCTTGAAAATAACTTTTAGAATTTTCCTTGGGGCACTAGTTGGAAGTTTTTGTATGAAATGATTTTAGGGCATAATTCTCATTGTACTCCAGGAACTATTCAAGACAGTCTGAAACATAGTTGGATTGACCTTGATTTAAGTACAAGCAACAAAATTCCAATAGCTGGATCTAACTTTAGTATAATTAGGTCGGTTTTCTTAGATTTTTTTTTATAAAAAAAACAATAATACGAAAAATAAAAAAGATTGATCTCTTTTTCCAATGAAGAAAGTATTAAAAATAAGGCTAGGAATATGTGGTAATGTAATTTGATATTACTTTAGTATTTAGCACCTTCAGCCCCCAAAAAAAAAGGGGAGCAAACAATAATAGGACAAGCAAAAGGTCACTTGAAAATGTAGAAGAAGGGCACATGAAGCAAGCGGGTATGAAGCTTGCCTGCCCTGCAAATATGGACCACTAAGCCATGAGAGACGCAAATCTTAATCGCTAACCTACTCGCTTACTTTCAGGTTACTCAAGAGTAATTGTGACTAAAGACCATTTTTATAGCCTTGTATCCCATTAATTATATAATCCTCCTAGCTAAATATGTATAAGCATATAGCCATATACACACAGTATATGTTTTAAAAAAAACACAAAAAAAAAAGTGACACCCTCATTGAGTTTCTTTACACTACTACAAACATAAACACATAAATAAAAACCATCGTCGACTTTGGTGAGGGGCAAGTTTCTGTTTAACTATTTATCGAGTTATCGCAATAAACAAAGTCAACTCACAGGCCACGTGTAGAGGACGCCCTTGGCCAATCCTGGTTTTGGTGCTCACCTGGTACTTTGCTAGATCTCATCCTCCAATGAAGGCATTTCACATGGCATGATGTTTCTGCCCACGTGATGACTCTTTATAGTTAAAGAGGTAAACAAGGCCTAAAAACAGTCTTTCCCTTCATTGTCCTCATTAATATTGTTCAAATTAATCATCAAACCACTCAAACTAATCCAGGGTTGATTTGATTACTTTGTTTTTGATAATGTGGTTTTGGTTTGGGGGAAAAACTAAGATTATTCAGTCTCTAAAACCTTCTTTAAAAATAATCATGTGGCTCTTGATTTTGTCATTCCATCCACCGAAAAAAAAAAAGAAAAGAAAAACTCCAAGTTCCAAATTATAGCAATACTTATTTAAGGAGAACCAACTATTTTAGTACTCAGACCATAAGAGCTTTTGGAATTATATGTAGCTGTTGTTATTAATGGTTAAAACTCAACTATAGGGATCCAATTGAATACTATTCCACTATTTGTCACAAAACTCCAGTTATCATATATAATAAAGGCTTATTCCATCTGTGATTCTATGTATATGAACATATTTATACACCTCTTTCCTTTTTTTTTTCCCCAGAATAAAAAAAAAATGTAACATAATATATAAATACAATTTCCGTTAATAGGCACCACGTACCAAATTTGAGTCAAAGTCATGACATCTGAAAAGTGAAGTTCTTGCTCATTTCCAGCAAAACTACTAGGAACAAAAAGGGAGATTACATTATTATGTGTTTCCCTGAAAAGAATTTAAAATAAAAGGGGGAGGGGAATGTTATCACACAATTGGATACTCCAAATCTCAGTCCCAGGCATCCATTGCATCTTGATGCTTTGAAATTGTGAAGAATTTGAGGCACAAAATCCAGATCACTAACTCCAAATGTCAATGTTCCTTCATCCGTATCTAGTGAACAATAAATCCATAAGTATTTGTTTATCTTTTGTTGGATCATGTGGTCTTGGAGTCGACGTTTATATGTATATATGTCTATATAGGAGAGAGAGTCGTTTTTTTTTTTTTTTTTAAATAATTTTAAGAAGAGCCTAAAAAAGCAGCATGGTAAATCTTCGTAACATATCTATGAAGTACAGCACTAGAACAGAACTCAATGCATATATTTCACTTCATTAGAGATGTCGAGAATAAAAATTTTCTTTCAAACTATATATTCACCATCCGAAATCCAGACCAGTCACCAACCTTTCAACTAACCCAAATTGAAAGAATTACCTTGAACAGACATCATAGACAATGAAAAGAGAAATATAGAATAGAACAAAACTAATCTGGAAAGGGGAGTGCACTCTGTTGGTAACTGCAACTATTGATATATAGGAAAATCAATTCGCAGTTGGTTTAAATGTGAATCTGTTCCAATGGAAACGACACTACTTGAGGACCCTTCTCTGACATCAGCTAGCATCTTCAAGAAGTAACTATGCCTGCACAAGCAAATGTTAGAGCATTCATGTGAAATAATGAGAATACAAGCTCAAGAAAAAAGACATGTACCATCGAGTATCTGCTGTTAGTTCAGGATGGAAGGCGGTAGCCAGCAAGTTCCCTTGTCTTACAGCTACAATTACTCTCTTTTCGGACACGGTATTCCCCTGTTGTCAAAAATTATTCAAGTAAGCACCATGAAAGAAAATGACTCGTTTTTTATAATCAACTCCAGTTTGAAATGTGTGTTTGGGTAGTTTCAGCAAATGTACTTAGTATCATCTTGTATTATGTATGGTGTAAGATGTATGCATGTACTTCAAAATAGAGTACATAATCAGGGCTGTTAGTAGTTCAAAGGACCCAAAACAGCAATATATGCAGAAGAACATTTCATGCAACTCCTCATGTGTATGATCGATTTTCATGAGAGGCTGATTTTCTCTCCGAACATCCTTGTCCAATTAGGAAATTGGCGAATAAACCATTTGGTGTAAGATATGAACTGCAATTCTCATTAACCTAGTCTGTGATGTTATAGAAATAGACTCTACATCCAAAGAGGAGTTCTTGAAAGCGTCCTTTGTTTTCAACCTTCGAACTTCCACACGCATCCAGTGGATGTTGCCATTATTGCCTACCATTTAGAATGGATAGTAGGGTTCCAGCATTCAGATCAGGAACAAGAAAACTTTGAGATGTAAAAGCAAACACAAAATAACAAATGAATTGGAGTTTGGTGAAGCTTATGTTAATTTTTTTGATATTGAACAAAATGGAATGACAAATCCAACAGGGTAGGCTGGTAGTAACCATGAAACTTTTCTGCTATAGACACATTTCCAAGTTATGATTTTCTCTCTCAGGACCTTTAAATCTGGCAATCACTATCATTTTTGACAATCATGTAATGGGAATAGTGACTATTTCATGGAAAATTGTACCAATCTTAAATACACTTTTGATACATAGGAACAGTATGACATTCTAAATATTGAGATTGCAGCAATGTGGCATGTGTTGCCTTATTTTAATACTTTCTATCACTTATATTTGATTGCTAGTAACTGATTTTGAATATTTCTGACCTGGTAACTAGAACATTTCACTGAAAATAAAACTATCTTATAGTGTTATATGCAAGAGTCTATCCATAACATGTAAATAGAAAAAACAGGTTTTTTATAGACACTAAGACAAACAAAGCAATTTGACATAACCATCCATTACAGCTTTGATTACTTAGCCGCAAAGCCAGCTGCACTTATGGGAAGACCAAAAGCAAATCCAGATTGAACTTTTTAATATAGTCAAACAAAAATTTTCTATAGTCAGAATAGTGTATGACAAACCTCTTGAACTCCATCAGCTGAATTTGAATCAAACTCCTCGTTAGATGAAACAGGATAGTCAGCCAGCACCTGAACTTCTGGCCCTACTTCAAGAATGGCAGGAGCGCGGATGAAAACTCCACGAAATGTTTCAGGACCACCTTCCTTTGAGGAAAGCTCTGGCACCGCAATATCTGCCTCAAAGCTCTGGATCTGTTTATTGTAATTAAAAAATTTAATAAAACAAATAAATCAAGATATCAACAGTGAATGATGATATAGAGCAAATTCTATTGTCAATATAGTATTCTCTTAATAGTCAGTTCATTAACTTTTCCCTTTTTCCTTTTTCCTTCTTTCTCTGGAAATAAAAACATGTAGGTGGAGAACTTCGTTCAATGGAATACATGCAATTTCTTGTTCCTGACAAGCAAGTGATCATGGCATGATCTTCTTATATGTAAAGTTTCTAACCAACAAAACTAGAAAGCATTAAGCTTGCAAATTTGAAGAGGAATATAGGATTATATAAAAGAATAATCACAGCATTTTCAAAAACTTTTGTAAGATCCAATGGATTTCTCTATTTATTTTTGCGTTTGTGTAGGCGTGTGAAAAACTCAGTTCACAACATAAATGGGGACATAAAGGACAAGAACAGCTTCTGTTGAAGAGAAAAAGAAAATTGAAAAAACAGCGACAAAATATACACAAGTCAACTACACACTAATCCGAAACACTTCATAGTTACTCTATTGGACTATTCTAGCAGGTCATATTCTATTCTAGCATGTCATATTCTGGTAAACTTCACCCGACATTGAAACATAAGTGTTATTTCTATAGACAAAAATTCGCAGCATATTGCAGATTTATCTTGGTAGACACAATTGTTGACTCCCGAAACCAAGTTCGTTCAGTTTTGTTATCACCTGACTACCGAAGAAATTTCTGTGCACTGTGCAATCTAGGCCTCCAATCAGCTCCTGTCCTCCTGCTTTCTGCCCTGAAATATATGCCACTCATTGCAATTTTAGAACATTCCCTGAATGAGTCGATTTTCAATGTGGAAAAAGAAAATTCAAGTTGAATGTAAAGACAACACCAAAAATTCATAATAGGAAACAAGAAAACCAACCCGTAGCTTTATTTGCCAAGAAGATAAGCCCTGCACAAGTCCCCCAAACAGGCTTCCCCATCTTAACAAATTCTCGCAAGGCAGGAAACTGATCATAATAGAAAGCAATAAAAAGAATGAAATTGACGATAAATATAATGTAATAATTGAAAGTATCTAATTAAAACTTTATTTGAAAACAAAGAGGCAAAAGTTAAGCTAATTACATTCTAATCCATCAATTCTCAAGACAAAACAAACAACATGACAGAATCGTTTAAATCAATGGGTCTTTTCTTTTACTGGATTATGTTCCATAAGCATTTCAGCATAATTTGACTTCACGGAGAAAACCCATATAATAAAATGCATATTTACAGCCAAAAAAAAAAATCTTTTTTCTCCCACTTATGTCATATAAATTACAAAAGAATACGAAACAAGACACCATGTTGTCAAAATTTCATTCATGTCTCAGAAATACTAGGTGTAAGCAGAACAAAACAATATTAAGAAAAATGAAGACTTTGTTAAAGCCAATGAAAAAAAAGGGAAAGAGGGAGAGAAAGACCAGGTTGTGGTACTCAGCCAACTTAGCCATGGTAGTGCTCTCTCCTCCGGGTATAATAAGGGACCCAACATTCTGAAGCTGTTCTGGTTTCCTTATCTCCACACCCTTTACCCCAACCCTTCTCAACGCTGCCCAATACAAAAATAAATAATAATAATAAACCCGACAGAATAAGAGTCTGCACAAATCCCAGTTTAAGCACATATATACATATACTTATAGTCCACACACACAAAGAAATACAATACATATATTGATTACAAAAGGAATAGAAAACCCAGAAATATAATAGAGAAATGGGGAAGTGGACCTGCAATATGTTCGTTAAAAGAGCCCTGTAAAGCAAGGACGCCGACGATGGTCATCTTCTTCTCGGAAGAGGGAGAGAAAGAGAGAGTGGCCTCTGCCTCTGGTTTCCTCAGTGGAGTGGACTCTTGAGTCTTGAGGGGTGGCCTCCTTTTTCAGTCTCTCTACTATACTCGTTTCTATGTCTATGAATACAATATGTTTATGTTTGTTTTGGTTTGGCAATTCTGTACCAGCCGAAGTGGCTCAGCCCGAAAGGGCATGCACATCTATGTGGGCGGCTGGCCACCAGAGAAGTCATAACATGCTTACCTTTTTTCTCTGCTTTTTATGTTTATAAAATTAATACAATAAGCTTTAGCAACTTGTAGCTTTTCATGTTTCATATTCTTATTATATTGTTATCTATTTGACCTTTGACTTGTTTATTAGGAATAGGATTATGTGAAGAGGCTGTGGTTCATTCCAACCAACACTAATGCAGAGACAACTTATAAGCTAAAACAATTAGTTATTTTGTCCCTCATTTTGTTTTTGGAACGAGTTTATTTATATTGAATTGTCCTTAGCCAACTGGGGTTAGCTCAGTTGGTCCAAGGTTTGAGGGTTGTGTGTGTGTGTTTGGGGGATAAGGGGTTCAAACCTTGGTAGTGTGTGTGTGTCATTTTTCTTTAATTTGTAGTAAGTGGTGGTCATTAGTTAAGCCCCACTTTTTAAAAAAAAAAAATTTGAATTGTCCTTAATGCCTTTAATACGAACACCATTAGAAAAAGGTCAATTAGTAAGTTAAATAAATGTTTTTATTAGTTTTTTTTATGGCATATAAATTGCCATTTTTATAGTAAAATAAATTTAAAAAAAAAGGTACAATAACATTTTTATAAATTGAAAAAAATAAAACATAAAAAAATAGGCATGAAACAATGATTCTTGATTTTATTCATTGGTATCATCAATCGTATCATCAATCATGAAACATTTCATGTGTTTTCTAAAAAAAAAAAAAATGAAACATTTCATGTCCCAAAAAAGTGCATTTTTTATAACTAAAATGAGTACGTGTGTTATACTAGAATTGCAACAAAAACTACAACTATTGCATTATATACCTCAAGTTCTTAGTTAAGAAAACAACAAAATATATTTAAGCTCTCAAATCACTGACGCTCTTCTAACGGTGAAAAAATCATTCAGGGTGGATTAACAATTCTGCCATTTCGGTAGCAATTGAATGGAAAGTCAAAAATGGAGTGTAAATTCATACCAAAAACAAAAATGGATGGCAAAATGAATAATAACTTGGGTGTATAGGCTAAAATGCCCTTAGCACACTAGTTTTTAACACTACTGCTCGATCAATCTCTACATTGTTTCTCGAGTCAAAGCTATCTCGACAGCAATATTATGGCCTTTGCGACTAAGTTATAAGTCAAAAAAAAAAGGACCTTTTTACTAGAGAGTTTTAAAATATAGGTCTTTCTCTAAGTGCTCTTCTAAATAATAAACTGGGACGATGGTCACTCTTTAACCCTAATTTAATGTGATGTAGGATTTGGAAATTGGTACAAATATAAGACTACAATATATTCCTCACGGTATGTTTCCTTTGTAGAGAAAGTAGTTGCTAATAGTGCTTATTATTGTTCCCTCAAAAAAAAAAATCAATTGTTTGGTTTTCTCTACACTTTTCTCTTCTTTTTTTCTTTTTTTCGTATTAGTGCCATTATTTTTTCTCTTCTTTTTTTTCATTTTAATGCCATTATTTTTTATAAAATATGCTAAATGTGCTAAAATTTGTACCAAATTGTTGATATAATATGTGAATTAGTATCATTTAATTAAAGAATATAATTAATTTATATGAGATAAGTTTTAATATACCAATAGAATAATAATGTCTTATCCGTTTCAATTTTAGTCTACTTATTATCAATTTTTTTTTCTTTTGATTTCCCGGGGTTCTCTTTTTTCTTTGTCGTTTTTTAAATAAAAGCACAAGGTCTTAAAGGCCTAGTCTAACTCAATAAGCCAGCTGGAACCTGGACTCACAAATAATCAAAATAGAAAAACTTGGATGAAACCATCTCCCATCAAAACCTTTGTTGGGAAAATTTTTACCCGTTGCTATTCAATTATTCGAATGGCTCCAACTCAACTCTGTTGCCGTTTTTGCACAGAGCCACCTAGTACTTGTCAAGTTTTAGCAACCTTCATTAATGGCTTCTGGGATTCTTTTCACGTGACGTGATGCTAGCCAGAAAAGTGATGTGGGAAAGAAAGGGTTCTCGGTTTAGAGCTTTTTAGAGTGAGAAAGGTTTTTGGGTTCTGACTACAAGGCCAAGCCAAAAGGAGGGCATTTCTCACTTCTTGGAGAGGAAGAAGCGAAGTGACTTAACCAAGGATCTATGGCTTGTAGTTGCGGCAAGGGAGCGACACAGCAGCCGGTGTTTTCTGCTACTACTCCCCATTTCTTTAGGACAGTTCTTGATGCAGATAAGCTTGTAAGTACTGTCTGTATTTCTTTCCATCTTTCCTGTCTTCTACTTTATCTTCTTTGTGTTGTTTATAATGTAGATTCTAATAGTTTGGCTAAATACGGGATATTTAATATAATAATTTCTCTGATTTTCATGATGATGAAATTTCTGTTAGTTTCTTTTCTTTCCTTTTTTTTTTCTTTTTTTTTTTTTGGGTCTGATCTTTTGTTCTGTTCTGTTCTTTTTTGTTTTTTTAATGGACATGTCATGTCAAGTACTCCCAAAATTGTTTTTATACAGAGTTTGTTAGGAACTTCAAATGTATGAGACATATAAGAAAGAAAGAAAAAAAAAAAAAAATTATAGATGTCCTCGTCCATCAAAGAAAGAGATGAGAAACTACGGTAAGTATCTCCAATTAAACAGAACTCCGTTCAATAAGAGATACCAAAGAACTATCTTTAAAAGTCCTTTTGTGTCTTTCCAACTATTTCCACCAAATCACTTCGTATCTCTCATTATTGTTGTCTTCATTAATTATGATAAGTTACCAATCAAACCACACAAGCTAGTACAGTTACAGGTTTTTGAACTTTTTTTCTTTTTGGCTGAATAATAAATGTTATTAGGAGGTTTTTTACTCTTTTAATTTAAAGTGTTTAGTGGAGATATTTTAGTTAGTAGTTAGATGAAAGGTGCATGAAGTTATATACTACACGTGTATATACGTGTTGCGTATCCTTCTTCTATAATCTTGAAAATTTCCACGATGTTTATACGCGAGTCATTAGATTCAAGAGGTGGTAAAATGCAGTGCAGTTTCATATTTAGTTACTTGAGATGTCTCTCTCTCTTTTATTTTGCAGCAAATTCCGGAAAAGTTTGAGAGGATATGTGGAGAAACACTATCCAAAGACGTAGTTGTCGGGCTTCCATGTGGTTCAGAATGGAAAATGGGGTTGGTAAAACGTGATAAGAAGCTTTGGTTACTAGAGGGTTGGACTGAATTTTCAAAGCACTACAACTTAGAAAGAGCTTGTTTGCTAGTTTTCAGATATGAAGGTAAATCAAAGTTCACTGCTGTCATATTTGATCAGAGTGCTGTGGAGGTAGACTATCCCTATACCCCAGTTCAGTTTCATGAGCCTGACATCGGTGATCAGGAAGACCAAGAGTCCAAGGGAACACAAACCGAAGAAAGTGCTTCGGTTGAAATCTTGGAAGATTTTTCATTTTCTTTGGAAAATCAGTCTCCATTACCGAGTTCATCACGTCTTAAGGGAAGGAAAACCAGTAATAGCGGTGACGAAATGAAAGGTGAGACTTCATAGAGAATGGAAGCCCGGATTAATGTTTGTAATTTCATTGTAATTTCTTTCCTTTGACCTCAAACAAGATGTTAGTGTTATATATTTCTTTGTCCAACTGCTGCAGGTGATGGAGACAAATCTATCACCCAAAGACAGAGAAAGTGTGATGTTTTAAAGATGATGAAACCATTATGTCCTGGAGAAAAGGATAAAGCTCTCAAGATGACTACGGGTTTCAAATCTAAGAACCCTTTTTTCAAGGTTGTGAGGCAGCCATCCTACGTCATGAGCAGTCGCTTGGTGAGCTTTCTTTTTTTACGAACCTTGATGAACCATTATAGTTTCAGTTAAATTATACTTGCAAATAATTTAAATGTTAAAAAATACAAACAATTTTCTTTTGTCCCTTTAAACAAAGTACTCTCATATTGGTTTTCCTTCTGTGTTTTTCCAGAAGATCCCATCCCACTTTGCCAGGAAATATCTGAAAGATAATAGTGGTCGTGTGAACCTTAAAGTTTCTGGTGGAAAGACTTGGTCTGTGACCTTCACTTTTAGTGTGTATGGTAAAAATCGAACAGCCAAATTCTATAACGGGTAAAAGGTATTTGCTCGTAAAAGTGAAGGTCAAAGACACGAACAGCAAACAATTTGGACATAGGTGATGTTTGTGTCTTTGTCCTGACTAAAGGCAGTAAAGTTTCATTTGAAGTCACCATTTTTCGAGTGAATGAAATTGCAAGGTCTCCAAGTGAGTATAAATTCTTTTAACCTTTTAAGTATTGCTCCATCTTTTATGCATGACTACATTCATGTGCCCCATATCTGCCTTTTTCAGCATATAAGGGTGGAGGCATTGATACAAGTTCTAATTCTGATTCTGATGATGAAACTTGCATCCTCGGTTCTCCTGATCTTCCTACAAAACAAGCAAGTGGAGGCATTTCCAGTCTTCAGGAATGTCCAACAAAAGAAGGGATTCAAAGGCGAGGAACACTAACTCAGGATGACAACCCCTTTTTCGAAGTGGTTATGCAACCAATAAATACTCACTCTAACTCATATTTGGTAAGTTTGGCAAACACATTTGTTATTACCTACTTATTTCCATCTTCTCTTCAACTAGTTTAATACTTGGTGCTTTTCTTTGGAAGCCTGTACCGTTGAAGTTTGCTCAGAGATACATTAATAAGGATCAATGTGATGTGATTCTCGATGTTCCGGATGGTAGATTTTGGTCTGCAGAATGCAAAATCATGAACCTAAATGATAAGGTTCTGCCTAAATCAGCTGGACTCTATAGTGGTTGGTCAGTATTTGCACTGGAAAACAATTTGGATGTAGGCGACCTTTGCATCTTTGAGCTAGTTACTAGAACTGAAAAAATTTCGTTTCGAGTTTTCATTGTGAGACTTGCTGATTATGCATATCACCAACTATCCTCATCAGGTTCGTGATGAGTATAGAAAAAACTAATCCGTTGAGTTGAGTTTTTATATGACTCTTGTTATTTTTTGGCTTATACTGAAATTAAAGCTTCTCTTGTTTCAGATAGTGATGATGATGTTGATGTAGAGAAGACAGACAGTTAAGCTGAAAACAAGTGTCAGAGTTGATGCAGCACCAGTTTGTACTAGTTATTAGTTAAGTAGTAGTCTCTTTAGTTAAAGTTTTAGTAGACTGCAGAAGGAAGATTTTTAACACTGGTTAATCTATGTGGTAGTCAAATTACATGAGACTCAAAGCTGAGGAAGAGAATTCTGGTCCTGATCTTTCAAATGCTTTGTCTAATGTTATTGTTCAAAAAAATTATTAAGACGAGCTTTTATTGTGTCTGCATTTAATTCTGGCTGGCTGGTAACAACTTGTAGATAAGTGTACAAGAAGGATTACTTTGTTCCTGCAATGAACATGGTTTGGTCCATATTTGCAGCCCACTTCTAAGCCTGAATGGGCTAAATGGCCCAACTTTCTCAGAGGCTTTGAAATGGATAACCAAAAACCAACACTAGGAGATAGAAACCAAGGGATTGTTAGATGAGAGGACTTGAAATAGTTTGGTCCATATTTAATTTTAGTTCATGTATGTACTTATAACGAATTGTTAAGCAATGTTATTTGTTTAACGGCGTACAAATTCGTAGCTAAACAAAATGGAATTGGTATCTTCATAAGTGGTGATACATTTACATTAATTTACTCTGTATCTCAAAAGTGAAGAGTTTAATTTTGATTGTGCCCTGCATCAAGTGCTCAACATGGTTCTAACTTTCTTATTTTTCACTTCGTGGAAATGCCATGTCTAAGT
>JXTC01001150.1:4041-16589 GCA_002914845.1 Trema orientale | reverse complement strand
AATGCAGCTCAAGAGGGGACGCGACATGAGAAACTGGTATGGTTCATGAGCAAGAAGAGACCTACCACCTACGCCGCATTTAAAGAAAAAGCTCAAAAAATAGCAAATGCCAAGGACTATTTTCTGAACATAGTAAAAGAAGGTACCATCACCCCCATGGTCGGTGCGGGTGGGGAGTTGGGGAAGAGGGTGAAAGCTGAAAGCGGGAGCAACGGACCTCAGCCTAAAAAGAATAAACAAGATACCACACCCCCCAACAACTCTCTGTAGCATCCCAGCATGAATAACCTGCGACCCCCTCTCCCAAATCAGAACAAGGTGATGACGCCCAAGCAGAACTACACGCCCTTGAATACCCTAAGAGAGCAGATCATGATGCAGATTGAAGGTAAAAACATGTTAAAGGCTCTACTCCCAATGAGGGCACCACCAGAAAAGAGAAACATGAACAAATATTGCAGGTTTCACAAGAAGCTGGGATATAAAACGTCAGAATATCGCCACCTAAAGGATCAAATAGAAGGGTTAATCCAGCAACGATACTTAAGGGAATATGTGAACAGAGCTGTCGAGCAAGACAAACAGGCGTATGCCTTTGCTCCACGTGGAAACGCGGGTGCGGGCAGGCAACCAGGTTCCAGCAGCAATGACAATGCACCCCACGAAATTCGGATCATCTCGGGGGGGCCAATGGCTGGTGATTCGACCAACGCCCGACGAGGCCAAGTAAGAATGGCTCGGGAGATCGCGTCCGGACACCAAGTCAACATGGCAGAGCATATCGCTAAGCTATCTAAATGAGAGTCGACACTAATTACGTTCACTGAGGAAGAGGCTAGAAGGTTAATCCACCCCCACAACGATGCTCTTGTGGTGGTCCTAAGGATTGCGAATGGTCGAGTTTTTCGGGTGCTGGTCGACACAGGTAGCTTGGCGGATATCTTGTTTGCATCAGCATATAGAAAGATGAACATAGGGGGAGCATTGCTGAGGCCCTCCAAAACCCCACTATATGGGTTTGTGGAAGAATGTGTCCATCCTGAAGGGGTGATCAGAGTGCCCGTAACATTTGGGGAAGAGCCCGCCACCGCCACTCAAATGGTGGATTTCCTCGTTGTGGACCAAAGGTCGGCATTCAATGCTATAATTGGGCGACCAACCCTGAACAAGTTGAAAGCAGTAGTATCAACCCATCACCTCACGATGAAGTTTTCGATCGAAGAAGGGGTCGGAATAATCAAAGGGGACCAAACCTCGGCCCAGGAATGTTACGCCATGGTAACGAAAGTCGATCAAAAAGCACGAATGGTGTCCACAGTCTACCAGGTCGACGAGGTGATGGTCATCCCTGAGGAGGCATGGGCAATTAGCGACCTTGACCCACGAGAAGAGCAAGAGGAAAGGAGAGCCGAACCCATTGAGGACTTGGAATCCATCTAAATAGATGACTAGTGCCCAGAGCAGTTGGTCAGAATTGACTCTAGATTACCAGGGGAACTCCGGGAAAAGCTCATAAACTTTCTGAAGGAATACAAAGACGTATTTGCATGGTCACACAAGGACATGCCCGGCATTGACCCTAAGGTGATCATCTACAGGCTGAATATGAACGAGCACTCGAAACCAGTTATTCAAAAGAAGAGGAAGTTTAACCCGGAGAGATACAGAGCAATCAATGAAGAGGTCGGAAAGCTGCTCAAGGCAGGATTCATAAGGAAAGTCAACTACCCGTTGTGGTTGGCCAACATAGTCCTGGTAAAAAAAATAAATGGGAAGTGGAGGGTCTGTATAGACTTCACGGACCTCAACAAGGCTTGCCCAAAGAACTCTTTTCCACTACCTAGAATCGATCAGCTAGTAGATGCGGCAGCCGGGCACGAGCTCCTGAGCTTCATAGACGCCTACTCAGGCTATAATCAGATTCGCATGTACTCGGGAGACGAAGAAAAGACTTCATTCACTACAGACCAGGGGCTATACTACTATCTGATAATGCCGTTCGGCCTAAAGAACGCCGGAAAACCTACCAAAGGTTGGTCAACAAAATGTTCCGAGAGCAGATCAAGAGGACAATGGAGGTATATATCGACGACATGCTAGTTAAGAGCCTCAAAAAAGCCGATCATGTGGACAATCTGAAAGAGATATTTGGGATCCTTAGGGATTATAAAATGAGGTTAAACCCCGCCAAATATGCGTTCGGGGTCGAGTCTGGAAAGTTCTTCGGATTCATGGTAAATCATAGGGGTATCGAGGCAAACCTGGCAAAGATCCAGGCGATACTCAAACTTCATTCCCTGAGGACTACGAAGGAAATCCAAAGCTTAGTCGGCATAGTCGCAGCTCTAAGCAGGTTCATAGCCCGATCAACAGATAAGTGCCGACCATTCTTCCAGGCATTGAAAATGGGAAAAGATTTAGTATGGACGGAGGAATGCGAAAAGGCTTTCTAGGAGATCAAGGCTTATTTGGGAGCAATCCCGACTCTAGGCAAACCTGCACTCGGGGAGAGTTTAATTCTGTATTTAGCATTGTCAGAGAACGCGGTGAGCAGAGTTCTTGTCAGGGAGGAGGGGAAGAGCACAAGTACCAATCTATTATATTAGCAAGTCCTTCCTCGATGCCGAGACCCGATACCTAGAAATCGAGAAACTGGGTCTTGCTCTGATAACGGCCGCTCGGAAACTCCGACCATACTTTCAGGCACATACTATAAAAGTCCCGACCAGCCATCTCTTGAGACAAATTCTCCAAAAGCCCGATGTCTCCGGCCGCTTGAGTAAGTGGGCCGTGGAGCTCAGGGAGTTTGAGATCGAGTTCATCCCAAGGACCTCTATCAAGGGGCAGGTGCTAACTGATTTTGTGGCCGAGTTCACTTATCCTACCAAGATTGAAGAAATGCTCAAAGAGAGCACCTCGAAGTCACCAAAGAGGAGGTCGGGGAGACCTCCCGAGCAGCATGTCTGGCAGCTATACGTGGACAGACTGTCTTATACTACCGGAAACGGAGCAGGTCTAGTCCTTATCATCCCAGAAGGAGAGAAGATTAGGTATGCCTTGAGGCTCGACTTCCTCGCCTCGAATAATGAGGCTGAGTACGAGGCACTAGTTGCCGGTCTAAAGCTGGCGAGGGAACTCCGGGTACAGTGTGTTGAGATCTTCAGTGATTCACAACTGATCGTAAACCAGGTCAAAGGGGAATACCAAGCCAAAGAAGATAACATGATCAAATATCTTTCGAAAGCGGAGGAGCAGTTAGGAGCAATGACTTGGTACGAGATTACTAGGGTGCCGAGAGCTGAAAATGCTGAGGCTGACGGCCTCGCATGACTCACTTCTGGGCTCGTTGACAACTCTCTTGGATAGATACCGATCGAGACTCTGTCCAAGCCCAGCACCTAGGAATCTGAACAAACCCTATGTATAAACCTTCTCCCATCGTGGATCGATCCGATCAAAGATTATCTGAAAACTGGCAAGCTGCTGGACGATAGAAATGAAGCTCGGAAGATCAAGTACCAGTCCAATTAATATATCCTTATTGGAGACAATCTTTACAGGAGAGGATACGCAGCTCCATATTTTAGATGTCTCCGACCTGATGAAGCCAAATATGTGCTAAAGGAAATACATGAGGGAGGGTATGGAAATCACTCAGGGCCAACGTCACTTGTGCATAAGGCTTGAAGGCAGGGATTCTATTGGCAGACCATGATAAGACATTCAAAGGAGATGGTAGAAAGATGCGACAAGTGCCAGCGGTTTGCCCACTATACAAAAGAGCACTCTAAACCCATGTCACCGATCATTAGCCCCTGGCCCTTCGCAAAATGGGGAATAGATTTGATCGGGCCTTTACCCGCCGCCCGTGCACAAGCAAGATTTGCAATTGTTGCTATCGACTATTTCATAAAGTGGGTTGAAGCAGAACCATTGGCAAAGATCACTGAGGCAAATTGCACAAATTTTATCTTCAAAAATATCATATGCCGGTTCGAACTTCCCCACTCGATAGTAACTGACAATGGCAGACAGTTCGACAATCCGAGACTCAGGCAGTTCTTTCAGAGTTGGGGGATCCATAAGTTATTTTCTTCTCCAAATCACCCACAGTCGAACAGGCAGGTTGAGGCGGCCAATAAGACAATCAAGGAGAACCTAATGAAAAGGCTAGAGAAACTAAAGGGATCCTAGGCCGACGAGCTACCCGGAGTGTTGTGGGCTCATCGGACGATAGAGAAAGCGGCAATTGGTGAAACACCTTTTTCTTTGGCATATGGTACAGATACTATAATACCAGCCGAAGTTGGCATGCCTAGCTACAGGGTGGAGGCTTATATAAGCCAAGATCCTGAAGGAAGCAATGTGGATAATGAAGAAGGTCTAGGAACAAATCTTGACCTAGTCGAGGAGAAAAGAGAGCAGGCTCTTCTAAGAATTGCTGCCAATAAATAGGCTGTCGCTCGATATTACAACTCAAAGGTCCGAGCACGAACGTTCAGAGTTGGCGAACTTGTGCTTTGGCGAGTATTCTTAAATACCGCCGAGCAAGGAGCTGGGGCACTCGGGCCAAAGTGAGAAGGACCGTACTTGGTTACAAGAGTCGTTCGACCCGGGACTTACAGCCTACAAGATATGGGGGGTAACAACCTACCTCACCCATGGAATGCTGAGCACCTAAGAAAATATTATCAATAGCTAAACTTTGTACAAAGAGAGCATATAATGAAAAAGTGACCTTTTTGTCAATTGTTTTTCACTTAAAACTGATTAATCAAAAAACAAAGGGGGAAGAGAGCTAACAGCACTATAGTCTATGTGCATCCGAGCACATGGACGTGTACTTCCGAGTACTAGGGACTATTTACGGTCCATGTACTTCCGAGCGCATGGACAAGTCCCTCAAAATGCTTCCGAGCACTAGGGACAATTTACGGTCCATATGCGAGCAGAAGCGACCCCTAAGTGGTTCTGTTGCATACCTAAGATCGCGACCAAACCTAACCTAATATCGCCTATAGCCCAAGTGATCTAATCAGGATCGTACGGTTAATAGATTTAACGGTTAGCAATCAGAAAGCATGCACGTATTCACAAATAATATTGGATACAAATAGAAATAGCAAAAATAAAAATCATCAATTACAAAAGAAGAAGAAAAGAAAGAGACCCCGAAGGGTTTAATTGTCTTTATAAATTGGAAAAGGGGCCCGACCGTTCGGACCCCAAACTAAAAAAAAAAAAAATAGAGAGAGACTAAAAACCAAGTGTATTACAATAATAACTCACGCACGGGCAAGCCTATATTGGAAGAGTTGGAGTGGCCTGGTCAGGCAGAGGCGTGGTCGGGACATCCGTTGGTTCGGACGCGGGAGGTTGCTCAAGCCTAGTCGACTCCTGAATATCCAGAGCCGAGGCTGGATTGGACTCCTCCAGGAATAAGAAATCCAAATTTTTGTACTGAGTAACCACTGCCGCCTTTAGGTTTTCAAAACCTAGCTCATAGGCGTCCCACCAAGGATCGGAATGATAGAATTGAGTAGCAATCCAGTCCTCGACAATGGCCTTCTTCACCTCGTCCGAAACCGTTGTCCGAGCAAGCTCCAGCTGAGACTTCAAGCATTCAACTTGGAGCTCTAGTTCAAGCTTGACGTTCTTCTCCTCTCCAAGCTGATTCTCGAAATCGCTAGCCCTCTTCAACTGTTGCTCCTGTTCCTCCCTAGCGGTGTTGCGCTCGGAACGATAATTTTCGGCAGTAACTGATAGATCCCTCATGCGTTCATACATAAGTTCATTTATAAAAGCTTGCTGGCAAAAGTTGAGAAGTGACTATTAGAAAACGAAACACCTCAAAAGGAAATAGTGAAAGGGATAGATTTACCCGAGCGGAATGCTCCGAGCAAAGGGTCGCTAGATCCCGATCCGACCGTCGGCGGCAATCCTCCGTGAGCTGATCTGAGCACACTACATTCATCCTATCCATTGGTCCCCTTAGGAATGTTTTCAATCGTTGAGCAGGGGGTTCGTCCAGATGAGGCGAGTCCATTGGCCTTTTGTCGGGTTGGCCGGTCGGAGGTGGAGTCCTGGTTGCAGGTGCTGGAGGAAGCTCAGAGGTCCTCAGTGGCAGGGCGCTCCTAGGCTAGATCGGCTGCGAACTGCTGCCCGACGAGTTTCGACCGCTCCCTTCTCGACCCTAGTTCCGGGCGAGCAACGTGCGTAGATTCAGGTCCACATGGGCCATATCGTAATCTGCAAGAAGAGAAGAATGAATCAGGCCAATGAATGCATAACAGCACTTCTTAAGACCCCACCCGGTAAAACCTTGATCACCAGAAACACTCAAGCAAGGAGAAGAAGGTGTTGGGCTCATGAGCTCTGAGGGAGCAGAAGGAGCCGGGGGCAGGAGGGACGGATCCGGTTGGGGAGGTAGTGGGGAAGCGTCTCTGCCTCTCGGGGCTCGCCCCCTCCATGGCCGTTCGATCAAGTTAGAAGGGCCTGCCTCGTTCGCAACCGGCCGAGCAGGGCTCACTCTGACGAACTCCTCGAAGGCTGACCTATCTTTGAGCAGATACTACCCCATGTACTAAAAATTAATGTCGGTGAGCAAATTGCCGACCTTTTTTTCTCGACAGTCGAGTCCCTCGATCGCTATGGCCCGAGCAAGGGTCTCGCCGTCAGCCGACCCCGCCTGTCGCATTGCCCATTGCCGTCTAAGCTGGAATTTTGTTGGAATAGGGCGGGCACCCCTTGAAGGCTAGCCACCCATAACGTTTTTCTAAGACGTCCTGGCGTAGAACCACTCCCCCTTTCCTTGTTTATCAGACGTNGGTGCATTCTTCAGTTGATAGAGATACTTGAGCATGCATAAAGTAACATCCAGCCAGCCCTGAAGCCTGAACATGACCAAGAGATCGATCAGCACTTACCGTCTATTTGGGTTCAACTGAGTCAGGCAGATCTGGTATTTAGAGAAGAAGTTGTACAGAAAGGCATGAAAGGGGAGCCTTAGCCCAGCCTCGAAAAAGCCTAAATAGAGGGTTATGCAAGCTTCTGGTAGACGGCTCGCGACATCACCTTCACCTGGGGAGAGAAGATGGATATCGTCCGGTATTTCATAACGAGAACGGACGCTTAGCAGCAATTCGTCCGTCATGATAGAGGGGAAGTAATATGTGCTGAATTCTATTAACGGCCTCGCTCGTTTGGCCCCGCCGATCACAGGATCTCCTGCTGCAGCCCTAACGGTTTACCCCCAACCCCGACCACCTCTCGCCATCTGATCACCCGTGGATGGAGGATTAGGGTTTGGTGTCTGGGTTTGGTTTCAAACGGATGCGGGGATGGAGTATCGCACCCGAATTATTGCTCTGTTTCTGTTTAAAATTAGTGGTTCGTCTCTAGTACTTCTGAATCGGACATGAGAAACAGATGCTTATAAAATGGAAGCCGAGCTAACCTGAAAGGATTTACAACATGGGTCGTGAGCCGTCGTAATTAGCAATGGCTGCTACCAGGTCGGACAGGTCGGACTGGGGACCATCGAACCTGATCGGGGATAGGCCGAGCAAGGCTAACTCGTGGTTCAGGGTAATATTGTTCTCGTCATCAGGAAGATCATCAACCCTTTGAACATCTGGGAGGGCTCCCACTTCGGGGAAAGGGCCAAGAGGCCATACGGCAACTTCAGCCTCGACCTCGTTAATACTGGGCTCGGACCCAGATACCACCTCACCACTGCTCTCCGAAGAGACCAGGTCTACTACAGGTATCGGTACAGGACTAGGTACTACGCTGTCGGGAAGCCGCTAGGAGACTCCGGAATGGTCAGAACCGTCGTTCTCAGGCGCGGCGAGATCCATTCGAACCCTCGTTCCGACCAGGTAGAAACCCCAGAAAAGAAAATAAAGAAAACCAAAAGAAAAGAAAAAGGAAAAGGAAGAAAACTGGGTTTTAAACCCAGAAACTTACTAAACAGAAATGACAGAAATGCCGGAGCAGAAAGAACACGAGTGAGGTCTCTGAACAGAAAAACTGCAAAAACCCAAGAATTAAAGCTTCGATTAGGGAACAAGCTATAAGGAAAATCTTAAGGAATCAATAGGAAAGGAAGGGAACAAATTATCACCCGTGAGAAACCGCTTAAAGGGGGATGAAACGGAGGACGATAGAAGGAAAAAAAGCCTTAGAGAGTTCAAGAACAAAAACGGAGCAATGGCGAAAGTAAAGAAGGAAAAGCAAAAGGGAAAATTTATAGGCCGAGATAACGAAACGACGCCACCCTTGGATCAAAGGAAGCAGACACATGTCAACAGATGATCGCAGAAAGTTTAAACCACAAAGGATGACTCCTTGCATTCCTCGTACAGGGCGGGAGAAGATACTAGCCGTACGATATAATTGGAGGCCACACAGACGGAGGTGATAAGGCGCATGTGGAACACACGCCGACCGGGTCAAATACCCTACATACTGCGCCTTCCCTAGGAAAGAGCAACGCCACAATTAAGGCTTATTCATGATTACAAAGATTGAAAGAATCCTAACGGACTGCCCCTTGACATGACCCATAATCGACAGCCAGACACGCCCAAGCGGACGAGCAAACTCAAATCAGCCGAGCAACTGCCCATAAATATAGAACAGCTGAAAAGCCGATCAAGTGACAAAGTTCCCGCCCCAAGCAGGTCGCAACGAGAACTTGGAGGGCAGATGTTGATGGTAATCTCCCCAAATAAATCTGAAAACGACACATATGTTATGTTGAAAACGACGCGCCGTGGTATATACTATAAACGACATCGTATTCTGCAAAACGACTGAGCTAATTAGAGATTGAGGCTATGACCTGAGAATAGCCGAGCAAGTCTAAAAATGGAACCAACCGACCACGGCTCGATCCGGGTCACCAGGAAAGGAAGCCGCTCTGGTCGGAATTTATGCTTCGTGCCGACCGTAAACCCTAAGCGAAAGGCCAGAGAACCGAGAAATAGCCGACCATCAATATAGCGGTATAACCCCGACCAAGAGGATGGATACAGGACGTGAATCCAGGAGGAGCCAACACCTGGCCCAATTACATACTCGCATCCGTACAAGCAGGTAGGTGAGATTCCCTTTTATCTTTTCAGGGACACGTGAGAGTCAACCCTAACCTCTGGGGGACCACAAAGCCACTATAAATAGCCTCGTAATCGCCTGAAAGAGGTAAGCCGCCACAAATCCCCAAAACCCTATTTGTCCCTTTTTGCCTTTTCTCCTCTCATCATCGCCCATTTATTATTGGATCACTACCCCATTGAATACTCCATCTAATATACTACTAACTACTTTTTTGATGAGGAGATTTGGCAGGTACCACATCGGTACCACCCATTACTAGTTGGTGAAAAGTCCAGGCATAACCTTTTTCAAGGTTGTACGGACCACACCTACATCAAATCTGGGTTTTGGCTCCTCTTGAGGAAGAACCACTCAAGGGCGTGTGACGCGCGTTGGTTCACGGACTAAAATCCATACCAACAATTTGGATGCTCTATTCTCTAACAAAACCTAAAATATATTCTTTTCTAACATATCCCAAATTATTTCTGCCACTACTGCTACCTACAATACCCGGTCACCATTGTCGGTCTTGATCCCAATCTTGGCGGTGCCTCTACTCGATTAGGGACGAAAAATTTCGACTATGGTCGAACTTTTAATGCTACCTCTCCCGGCCATTCCAATCAATTTTTGACCGGCGGCTAGATAATTTTAACCACAGTCGAAAATTATCCATTGAGATCGAGCACTAGTCAAAAAATTTTTACCAGTGTTTGACTTGGGTCGAGCCACAATTCGACCATAGTCGAACAATCTCAACCCCGGTCACAGTCAGCTATCTTCCCAGCGCCAGTTTCTTCACTTTTGACCCTTTTCGACTAGGTATGAGCTAAGAGTAATTTCGGAATTCCGAAATTTTTATTAAATAAAATCCTAATTTTGTAAATGGTCTATAAGTTGTCAATTTTCTTTTATCATCATATATTTTGAAAGAGGGTTACAATTGATAAATCCCTAATTTAATTAGTTGGTATAACAAAAATTATTGAGGATCTTGTAGGATAATACTGGATTGACGCCTGGAAAAATTGCATATATAGATTAGTAAGCTAGAAGGAAAAAAAAAAAAACTCGAGCAAATCTGATAAGCATCCGATAATTATTCTAAAAAAAAAAAGTTGGATAAACTTGGACGAGAAAGCAATCTTATGGATGGATCATGTTTAGCAGTCACCAAAACGATCATTCTGTGCTACTCTAATAAATACCAGATACCATTTGTCCGAATACTCAATATAAGAATAGGCACTTGACCACCTTGTACAAGAAAAGTGTCTGATCTTTATCAAATACAAATACTCCTCAGGGTACATATATACAGGTGGTTCCGAGGCACCAAAAGTAATACATGGACCTTTACAACCACAGTCAGGTATTGTGTATTCGACTATTATAGGAGACACGTGGCACTTAACACTAACTATTATGTTCGGCTGTCTTCATTAAACATTCTCATTGGCAGGATATTTTTTCCCAGGTTTGGTACATGTCGCACCCTAGAATCATATGACTTGAGCTGTTAAATATTTTAATTCGAATTTCTCAAACTCCCATTATTTTACATGAGCCATTGTCACCCATGTAAACAGTACTATCGCATAATCGATAAGTTTAAAACCAATCTCTACGCCAACACTTGCTTTTATCTTTGCCTATTATATCAAATATATCTTGATCCTTACCACCTCCATTATCTACCACGTGCCACCAATGCATCACTACAAGAACCACAACCGTGTGTTTTCCTACGTGACTCCTCAACTAGCAACATGGACTCTGTAGATTCATACGTGAGATTCGTATCCTTATTGATGTTCATGATTAAGGTATCTGAAGATTCTGGCATTGAACAAAGCAATAGAGTAGCTCGTTTCCTTTTATCAATCTTCTCACTAATTGCTGCTAGCCAATCGACTGAACAGAGTATTATACTCACTCAAGTGTCTTTGCAAAGAAGAATCTTCCGCTATCTTAAGGTTGTAAAGTTTCTTTTGTAGGAAGATCTTAATTATTTAATATTGATATTCCTTCATATAGATTTTGCAACTTGTCCCATAACCCTTTCGCCATAGTTTCCTTGGATACGTTGAACAAAACTATCTTATCTAATGCAAGATAAATATTCATTATAGCTAACTCATTTTTCTAATCAAACACTTCATCGATCTTTCATCTCTTTTGGCTTAGTTTCCTTGCCCTTCAAAGTAGCTGCACATTCATCCTTTATGAGAATTACACGTATCTTTTCCAAGTAGGATAGTTGGAATCGCTGAATCTTGGTATTTCAAACTTGGTAGAACACCGTCATCTTTGACTTTCATAATATTTAACACCGATTTTGAGCATAGCAAATTTTAACCTGGCTCTGATACCAGCTATTGCGTCTTGTTATAGAAACACACTAGCACACATCACTAAATTATTGTCTAAAACGTCAAAAAAGATAAGAAAAAATAAAGAATAGAAAAAACACACAAATTTAACATAGTTTAGCTATAAAATATAGCCTATATCTATTGAGCAGAACTCAAAATATTATCTTCAATATATCAAGAAAACCATATAAGTAATTATAATTACTCTCCCTTACAAAACTCCCAAGCCCTTAGTCACATATTTATTCCCTACTCTCGAAAAGTTTACTCTACTATTAACCCATACTGCTATTAACCCATAGAGTTACTCGACCAATTCGGGGTCGGACCGAAACTCAACCCTGTAGCACACAAAATGACGAAAAATTGGTGTCGTCCGATCTCGTTTTCTGTGCCCATCACTAAACGTAGCTAATATATATCTTATCTTTCATATTTTCACGAGTACATCGCAAATATGACATTTATTTGATGATCTAGCGGTCAAATCAAAAAGTCAACTTCTAAAACTAAAAGTTTAAAACTATCAATAATGGCAAAATCTAATCCGAGCGGTTTCGAGTTAAGATAAATATACTATGAGAAAGCTTGCGTCGAGACAAGTTCAAGAAGCCTTGTTTCATGGCCTAAAGTGGCCGAAATTGTCGCTAGTCACCGGAAATAGCCATGGCCATCTTTGCATCTTTGGTAGCATTACGCAGCTTCGATAGCTCCTAGATCATGGCAGCGAGCTTCTGGCGAGGTGATAGCCAGTTCTGGGTTGGCAGCTTGGCTCATCGGCGGTTGGAAATGCTCGCATGGTGGATGGTTAGCAACTGCGTTGCTTCGGCCGAGAGAGAAAGGGAAAGATTGGGTAAGGGGGGGAGAGAGAGAGAGAGAGAGAGGAAGTGCAGGGCACACAACCCTCTTCAAATGGGTTATCCAATTTTTTTTTAAAATTATATTTTGGCCCACAAAGTTTTAAATTATTTTAAATTGGGATCCTCGAAATTGCATTTTGGTACCTATTTTCATAAAACTTTTTCATTCAAACCCAAATTTGAATTTGATTGATATGTTACTATTTAATTC
>JXTC01001148.1:6053-16754 GCA_002914845.1 Trema orientale | reverse complement strand
AGAAAATATTAGCTTTTACTTTATTACCTCATTAAGTAATTGACAAATATAGTTATAAATTGTGTTTAATTCTGAGCAGATTAAATTTTAAGAGTAACTTATCGTGTGAAATCTGTAAATTGTTTAATATGATATATTTTTGGGTTTGGTGACGATAAGAAAGAGTAAAAAGGATGCTTTGAGCTATACAATGATACGTCGTTGCCTTCTGACAGAAAGGAAGGTACAAGCTTTTCAAGATATTTGAAGATGGGGAAAGATAATAAAATTTGAGGAGAAGATCGATAATTTTTAATTATGTGTAAGAATTCTTACAAAAAAATAATATCAGAATACATTATAATCTTTTCTATGTTCAATTTTTTAAAAAAAAATTTGTTCATCAAACATCCCTCCTAGTAAGGAGGTTCATTAAAAACTATCATATGTATATATATATGTATAAATAATATTTGTGTTTAGTGTAAGCCAAAAGGCTCAAAATCAAGTCGAAAAAAAATGGTGAAAATTACAACTAATACCCGTTTTTTAAAACTTATTTCAAAAATATCCGTTTTTAAAACTTCTTTTAAAAATACATGTTTTTATGGTCTATATTTCATATAAAAAATATGAGTAGTCCACATTTACAATGTAAATTTTATCCATGAGGTACACATTTCATGTGTAAAATATGAACGGTACACATTTTAAAATATGTACCAATTTTTAGTGTAAATTTTGTTCATGAAATATAGACCACGACATACATTTAATACATGAAGGTATATATTTCATGTAAAACAGTGGTGGTCTACATTTCTCCAAAAAAAAAGTATAAAAACGGATATTTATGAAATAAAAATAAAAAAGGTATTTATGAAAATATAGTTTTAAAACTGGTATTTATGAACTTTTCTCAAAAAAATGATACGGAAAAAGAAAAAGGGTTTCCTACAAAATTTCAGGCCCAATATACCAAAAATTGAAAAAATTCCCGATGACTTTTTTTTGAAAAATCCCGATTTGATTTAGAAAATATTACCTTTTAAAAGCTTGTTTAGAAATATAACATTTTTAATAAATATTTAGCCAAATACCACTTTTTCTTCAAAATTAGTATTTTTCAATAGTGCTCGACATAACTAGTTAGGCTATTTGGGGGGTAACCAATCGAGTTACTTGAGGTAACTGGGCAAGTTACCTAAAGTATCTCATCAATTGATTAGTTAATAAATATTTCATCAATTAATGAAAAATAGAATTTTTTAAATACTTTTAAAAATGGTATTTTTCTAATTAAAATCCCGGATTTTCAACCAATTTTAAAATCTGAGATTTTTCAATTGCTTTGAAATTTTACTATAAAAAATCAAATTTCCTCAAAGAAAAATTATCCTTATTTTATAGAAAAGGCTAACATGTATATATTTTATGTTATGTTTTGAAAATTTTTCCTTTCTTTTAGTTCATAGGTTCATAACGGGTATTTGGTTTCAAGTTCAATTCTTTTCCTTATTTAATACAGTATTTACTCGGAAAAAAAAAATCTTTTGTTAAAAAAAATTCAAGGGATAATTTTATTTAGAATAATAACTTATTAGGGTTTACCATTAGTCACTTATTTTTACAAATGTTGCCAAATTGCTTCCCATTGTTTTTTGGCATTTGAATCCTTAACATTACAAATTTGTTGCAATTAAATCTTTTTTTTTACTAGGAGTGTACCAAAAAGGCTAAAATTAAAATAGCTGAATACGGCCAAACCTAAGTTAATTGGTTTGGTTAAACGATACTAAGCTACTCTTCAGTGCTTTGGTTCGATTTTATCTGGATCGAACCAAATATAATTTTTTTAGGCTAAATGTTAAGTATAAACTGTTAAATATCTGCTTAGCAGGGCTTTCAAAGATCTTTGAAGCTCAAAACTCACATTTAAAAGTGTTTTGATGAACTCTCAAAAGATCTTCGTTTATTTGTAAGACTTTTTTGAGGAAGTTTAGATCTATTAGTTTTTCTATAAAAGTCTTGTCAAAATTTTGTTTTAAGAAGTAAAACTGATTCCCATACAGGCCCTAAGAATATTTAGGGTTTCAACTTTTTTCTTTTCTCCCTTAAAATATCATTCATCTTCTTTCTTTCTTCGAGAGTTCTCAGTTCTCCATCTCATACCTTACTATACTCTCTCTTTCCGAGAGTTTTTCTCAAAAGTGGTCATCGTCTTATGGTCTGCAGTCTCACCACCACAACTTATTGTCACTATCTCGCAGCTCTTGTTTGAACATAGCAAGTTTACCAATGAGCAATTAATAAAGGGGCTTATAGAAATATGACCAAAGTTTGGGTCCGATTTCAATAAATATCCCTTTGTCAAATATTATAGCAAAATGTCCAATATATATGCATATATACCAAGTGTAAAATTTCATATACCAAGTGTAAAAAATTATATACCCAGTGCATTTCAGTATAGTAACTAAAATTAATAGATATGTGTGTCTACCAAGTGTAAAAATATATATACTTGGACATTTAGCTATAAAATTTTAAAAGTAGACATCTACTTAATCAAATTTAAAATTTTGGTCATCTATCTAAATTTCTCATTAATAAATTTGTACATTGGAAATAGAAAAAATATTTTAGGCCCAAAAGAAAATTTTATGCCTACTTGACATGAATGTTGGCTTAACTTTCAGGCTCAAAATAGAGACCTAAACCAATCGGTCATAATCGAACTGAATTGTATTTGACACACTTACTTTCTTTCGATTTTACTGCAACATCTTGTTAAATTTGATTCTAATGGAACGAAAACTCATAATTCGGTCCAAAACACCTCTCAAAACTAACTGACCCAAACTGGTTATACTTTTTATTAATCTAAAGCATACTCTCGATTTACGTGCCCTTATGAACTTCAAGTGATAATGATTTTTTGGTATTTGGGACGGTAAATTTGAAAGAAGCCATTTTCTAAAAATACCTAAAATAATAGGATTTCTGACACTTTTACTTATAAAAACTAAAAGGAATTACAAAAATACGGATGTCAGGTTTTTTTTCCCCTAATTTTCTTACAGTTTTTATTAGAAAAATATCATCTTTAAAATTTTTTTATAAAAATACTATTTCTAAAATAGTTACTATTTATCAGTTTCTGAAAACTGACTACCAGTTATCAATTACCAGTTATATACTATTTATAAATATCTTTAGTTATTAGTTCCCAAAACTCGAAAAATTATTATCGGTTACTAGTTACTATTTTAAAAAATTAATATTTTTCTAAATATTTTTATAAAAATGGTATGGCTCTAATAAAAATCGTACCAAATCTAAAAAAACGCAGCTCACTGTATTTTCAATTTTTTATTTCCTAAAAATACTATACAATGCCTAATTTTCACAAAATGATATGCGATTTGGTTAGAGATGCAAATGTGGGATGCTTTTCTTGTCTTCATGGGCCCATTATGGACTTCATGTCAAGTTGGGTTAGCCCATGTAAGACAACTAAATAACCCAACCCATCTCACATGCCTATTGTACTATGGCCGGCCCATGGACTATTATTCTTTCACTTTAAAAAAAAAAAAACATTATTAAGAATCATTTTTAACATAGGTTTTATCACTTTAAAGCATAAAAGTAGGGGTGTCAATTCGTGTCGACGGGTCGGGTTCGTGTCGGGTTGAAGTCTAATATATACATAAATTATGTCAACCCGAACCCGACCCGTGACCCGTCGTGTCAGAAAACCACCAACACTAACCCGACCCGCGCCTAAAACGGGTTGACCCGAACCCGACCCGCACAACCCGCTTTGGTGAATAACATCCAACCCACAACCCGATTTTGATCCGTCAACCCGTTTTTGACCCGCCAACCCGCTATGACCCGTATTTTTTTACTTATATTTTTTTTTCTAAGGCTATTATTGTCTCATTTTAAAATAAATAAATTAGGGATAATTTATAAATATAATTAATAACTTATAATCCCAAAACTTACATTGTACAAATTAAATATATCTATAATAATAGTCATAAACAAATTGAATAAAAAATATTTTTATAATTTAATTATATATATTTGTTGGCGGGTCAAACGGGTCAAGTTCGTGTCAACCGGGTTGACCCGAACCCGACCCTTTTTTTATTCGTGTCAGGTTGGTCAACCCGAACCCGACCCGCACCCTTTTTCTTCAACCCTAACCCGCAAAAAATCGTGTCGTGTCGTCGTGTCGTAACCCGAATTGCCACCCCTACATAAAAGTATCTTTTTCAATTTCAACTAAGTAAAATTTCATTTTTTAGCTAATTATATGTGTTTAGATATGGGTATTTTGGTCATTTTAAAAATAAATTCTTACTTAATATCGACCAAATTACATATAGGGATGAAATTTGTAGTACTTTGTTTATAAAGATTTATTTTTATTATTTATGAAAACCAAAGAGATATTGAGCATTATATAAAAACCTTGGGAATATATTTTTTGTTGTCCCTTTAATTTATCTTTAGATGGATATTTAGAACTAAGGATAATGATGCAGAAATATCTACAAATTAAACCCTAGTAATTTAAATATCTGCAAATATATGTAGTATAATTAAGTAATTTAAAAGTAAAAAGATAGAATTTGCCTCAATTATCAAACAAAAACGTCTCAAACAGTAATATTCAATATGTATTTATAATTAGTTTTTTAAGAGTTTTAATTTAAGATAGAAACGAAAAAAAAAACCCTTGAAAATCAGAAAAGCCCTAAATAATTATTTGCTTTAGTTTTTTCACTTGTTCAAGCTTCAAATTCGCAAAAATTTTAAAAAGTACGATATATATTTACAGAAAGAAAAAAAAGGTTAGTTTTCACATAAAAGTAAAACATGAGAGTATTTTTGTTACTTTATATTTTTTTGGGGGGAGTTACTTCATATTTTGGATTAATAAGGGCAAATTGCAAAAAAAAAAAAAAAAACCATGAGGTCTGAGTGTTCTGTAATTTGAACGCTGAAGTTTAAACTCTGTAAAATATTATTCTGATATTAAGAATTTCTGAAAATTAGTATCATGAGTTGAATTTTTAAATAACTCTAATTGATAAAAGACAATAATATCCTCAAAATTAAGGAGAATAATAAAAATTAATCTAATTTTAATGGAGGATATTATTATTTTTTAGTTACTAAAATTGGTCAAAAAAATCAATCAAAAGTATTAATTTTCAGAAATTTTTAATCTCAACATGTATTTTGCAAAGTACAAATTTCATGATTTAAATTACAGAACACTCGAACTTATTATTTTTCTTTTTTCTTTTTTGGCAGTTCACCCTGTGAAAAAGAGTATTACTGATCGGGTCGGATATCCATTACTTGACGGAGCTGGTTTGGTTGGTAAAATGGTAGTAGGTGTACGAATGAAAAGGAAGGAAACACCGGTTTTTCTGTAATTATAACGAAACCTCGTCAGGTGCTGCCACTTGCCATGGCCACTTTGCTGTATGAGATCTGACCTCAGAGAAGAAGAGAATATCACCCAAGTCATTACCTTCCCTCCAGCCTCGTCTCCCCATTTTTGGTAAATTCCTTTCTTTCGTTTCCACTTTCTGTTTGGTTCCCGAGAAAAAAGAGAGAAAAAATGAAAATTTAATTTTGAGCTTTTATTGTTCAATTTCAAGGGTGTTAGAGCAATTTGTATTAAACGTTTCAGGTTCTCACTCAAGTTTTGATTATTTGGGATCAGATAATTTCATGGAGGGGTTAATGGGTTCTTCTCAGATCACACAAATTCCTACTCATTGTAGACAAAGTCACCTTCTTCCTTCTGTTCCAGCATTTTCATTGAGATTTGCACGAGCTTCGTATAGAAGCCATTTCAGGATGAAGAACCATACCAACAAGTCGTTTAGTCCAATTGTGGCTTCGGTTCAGCCACTGGAAGAGACCTCAGTCCCTAGCCGATACAATAACACACAGCCATCCAAAGGTTATATTTTCACTTTTTGAGTGTTGGGAAACTTGTAAAATTTCATGGGGTTGATGCAAATTTCAACTTTGTTTTGATACAGTTCATTATGGTTTTGATATTTCAACTTTGTTATATAAAAGTCAGTTTTATTAGAAAATTTGTGTTCAGTTCTTGTGGAAGTTTGGTTCTATTTGTTTATTGAATGAAACAACTTACTTATTGATATTGTTTTAAGTTTGTTGTTTTCGCATTCAAGAGTTTATGAGTTGGAAATCAAGAATTTGAGCTTAGGAAATGAAGTTTTTTGGTATCAGAAATAGTTTTTGGATTTGTTATATTGCTACTGTTGATGGTTGGTATCCTTTTTATCTAATAACTACAGGGGTTCTTGAGTTATGGAGAAATGCCAACGCGGTGTGCTTTGATGTGGATAGCACAGTGTGCGTGGATGAGGGCATTGATGAACTTGCGGAATTCTGTGGAGCTGGAAAGGCTGTGGCTGAATGGACAGCAAGGTCCGGCCGTTCTTGTTAATTACTGCAAATTCTTACACTTTTCGGCGTCATAGAGTTCTCATACCTGATTTTTTTTATTTGGATATTACCAGGGCAATGAGTGGTTCAGTACCTTTCGAAGATGCCTTAGCTGCTAGACTATCGTTGTTTAATCCTTCTCTATCCCAAGTTCAAGAATTTCTTGAAAAAAGACCCCCAAGGTAAAAGGTTTTCTTTATATTTTGGTTATTATAATAGTGGTCATATAGTCTTGCTGTTTGCTGCATATGCTGGCATTATTATCTATAAAATGTATATAAATACATATTTCTACGCAAATGATTTTTGTTTATGATATCAATAAGCAATGGGGTTGTCTGAATGTCATCAAAAGCACAATGTGCTTGTGTATACGTATGGAATATGGACCTTGAATTTTCAGTGGTATTAGACGCCTTATTGTAGTGATTTATTAAATACATATTTTGTGGATTGGAATTCTTTATATTATATTGTAATTTAGCTTAATTTGCGTGTTTCTGCCATATAGTGGCAGTCTTTCTGTTTTTCTAGTTAAATAAATAATTCTTAATATGACATCACCTATTTATATTTGTCACAACAGAATCTGCACACTATTATCACAATGTTCTCGATGATATTCTGTCCTATGTATACAATGATATATGTTGCATAAGACATAGGCTCAGCTTACTCTATAAGGTAAAGAAACCGTTGTTACACAGAAAATGAGAATTTTTTTTTCCATTTTATGAAGAAAGAGAAAGATTGGATAGAGTTTGTTCGAGATGAAAGGAATAAGTAACTTTTTGGTGTATAACGATGATGCATTCGTCCCTGTAACTGAAACTATCAGCTTCTGTTTCTTTTTGCTCTTATGGCATCCTAATGACTGCAAATTTTAGTTTATTCACTATTACTAAGTCTGCTATTTTCCTGCAGGCTTTCTCCTGGCATAGATGAGTTGGTCAAAAAATTGAAGGCTAATAATAAGGATGTTTTCCTGATATCTGGAGGCTTCCGTCAAATGATCAATGTATGTTGTTGAATGATGGGATGATTAACTGTCTGTTTTATCTCTTTTTCCTTGATTCATCTCCATTCACCAATAGATAGTGATGTTCTTTACTCAAAATTGTTTGTGGTTGGCTTCTTCTGCTTCAACTTTATTTTTTAGGTTCCTAGAACTCACAGCAGAGTTAGAACTAAACCATGGTAAAACAGAGGCTCTGTACTTCCTATAACCTTCTCCAATCTGCATGATGGTGGAATAAGATCTCAGGCCTCCGACTTGAGGCCAAGGAGACGTTAACATTTAAACCGTGGAAGAACTATACAATGACAGACCCTTATGACAGATGGATCTTAATGGAGTGATCAATTAGCAAATTTTTTCTTAAAAACGTGTGTGTCTAAATCCTAAAAATCAGTCAATTCTCTAAAGCTTAAACCGACGTAATGATGGTTTATGAGGAACTTTTTCTGTGACATTGTTTATGCAGCTGCCAGCTTTTAAAAGAATAGATTGAGTATATTTGTGCTTTTGATTTCAAATAATTGTTAATCGAACAATTTCCTGTGAAGCCTGTTTCATCAATCCTTGGTATACCTCCCGAAAACATTTTTGCCAATCAACTGTTGTTTGGAAGTTCCGGGGAGTTTCTTGGCTTCGACAAAAGTGAGCCTACCTCACGAAGTGGAGGTAAAGCGAAGGCAGTTGAGCAATTAAGGAAGGTCAGTTCAATAGCTGATTAATTTTTGTTAGGTTTTCTGGTATTTTGCTTGCTAAGCTGATTGAACTGATGTTCTAGGCTCATAATTACAAGGCCCTAGTCATGATTGGGGACGGAGCAACTGATCTTGAGGTAAGTTCAGTATAAAATTTCAAATCCCCCATGCAAAAAACAACGTATAGAATAACAGAAGCAACCTTTTTCGTGCAAAACAACCATTTTGAATGTAGTCTCATCCAATATTCAGAACACAAAAGATAAAGAAGAAACAAATTCTATGATCTTTAGATGTTGGGTATGATTTAAAGTCAACTTACCTTGTTGTGCCTTATGAATTTGTTTCATAGATAAAATTGATTAACTTAATGATGAGTTCTTTACTTATTTTTGAACTTTTGTTTTCCATATGTAGGCACGTAAACCCGGAGGTGCTGACTTGTTCGTTTGCTATGCTGGTGTTCAACTTCGAGCCGCCGTTGCAGGAGAAGCGGATTGGCTTGTTTTCAATTTCAAAGACCTGATAAGTTCCTTGGACTAACCTGAATTCTTCCAAAGCCCTACTCTATTCTTTGTTTTTCATTTTGGTTTTTCGCTTGTTGGCATTATAGAGTAGAACTATTCCATATTTGTGTAACATGATACTTTTCCTTCATTATAATAGGAAGTGTATGAAACTCTCATAAGAAGTGAATAATTATTTGATTTTTCTCATGCTGTAAATGCAAATTGATATTTTCTTTCTTTGGTGTTTACGGTAAAATGGTGTACAACGCGTATAGATTCAAAATCAATGTTTACTGTTTAGACCATCTGTATTGATCACTTTTATGATTGAGGAGGATAAAAAGGACTTGTACAGCTTGGTGTTATTGGTGAGCTTTATCTGAATTCTATTAAGTTAAAACAAATTAAACAAATTAAGTTGGGGTGGTTAGTAGACAGTGGTAAGCACACCTCCTAATATGGAGGATGGTCCCGAATTTGAATCCCCTCCCCAAAGTCAGACCAAAAACAAAAAAAAAGGAATATTTTTTAATGTAAGGTTCCTGCATTTGGTAAGTGGTAAAGCCATTTTTGAAATCCGGAAAAGTGATTTTTGTGGGTAATTTGAAACTCACCAAAATAGGTGGTTTTCCAAGAAAAACGAGAACACCAATATTGACAATTTTGAGAGATTGTTGATAAAGTTTTTGAGGGATGTCTTTTACAAAATAGTAATCTCCCTTATATATCGTGACAGATTCACAGTCACTATTGAATCTGTCACTATTTGATCATAGAGGTGGCAAAATGACCGAGCCATAATAAGCCGGGCAGTTGGCAAAATGACCGAACCATAATAAGCCGGGCCGCCCAAAACGGGCTTGGGAAGGATGGGCCGGGCCAGCCTAACCTGTAGGCAGGCTCCTAGGCGGGCCCTAAGCAGGCCTAGCTGGCCCGTTCTTGGTCCGCTTTAAAAAAAAATAAAAATTTAAGATAATTATTTGTATAATTAGTTAAAAATATTAGAAATTTAAAAACAAAATTTATTAGAAATAAATAATATGTTATGTTTTTTTTTTATTGATAAAAATTTAAAAATAATTAAATAAGTTATAAGTATATAAGTTGAATAGTTGATAAAAAAATGACTTAAAACAAAAACCTTAAGAAAATTATTTAGAATTAGATTGAAATTTAAAAGTATGAAAAAAAGAGAGAGAATGTGTATTCCTATCGTCCTTATGTGACTTCAGAATTCCTATCGTCGTTACTTTCTTTTTCTTTTATTTTGATATGTTTATTAACAATACATCTCTGCTTTGGTCATTTACATGGCGCCAAACAAAGTTGTATTTTGCAGTATGGTTGCTAATAAATATCGAACATTGGCTATAGCCTATAGGGGCATATTCATGTACACTGTCAACAAAGAAAAGCCCAAATAGAAAAGGATACGGTATTACACATTGTCAACTTTACATATTAACTGTATATTCATGTACATTGTTTATAGGGGAATATTCACGTACATTTCCACTCTATAATATAGTAGTTGTGGCATTATTAAACTCAATCTTCTTTTGGTGGAAAGTGAAGATCAGACTTTAAAATCTTCAAACAGTGCAGTGTTGCTTATTAAGTCTTTAAAATGTCATACCTGTTGGAACAAGCTCGAAGTCAAGCTTTCAGTGGTCAGCAAAGGGTAAGTATTGACCCCTGTTTTTGTTTTTTCCCCAGATGATACCCTAATTCAAACACTTACAGATTAGCAAGTTTTGATACCCTAATCGATTATAAGTAGTTACGCATTGCATGCACTTGTGTTTATTTTAAAGAGGAAACATGAGAGGTCTCCTGTTCTTTGGGAACCATGACAGTGTTTGAGGAAATTAAAATAGAAAAAATGCCCTCGCTTTACAGACCTTTCAAGTGTTTCATGTCTCAATTAGAGGAGAAATCCTGAAATACCATACAGCTGATTAACAAATAGCAATCATATTTATTTCAGTTCTAA
>JXTC01001146.1:0-10922 GCA_002914845.1 Trema orientale | reverse complement strand
AAAGAGAACTAAGCCTTCACATTTTGTTAACCAAGTCTAGTCCTAATAAAGATAGAAAAGAAACAAAAGGAAAAGCTGGTATATATTTATACATATATGTCATATAGCTTGGTCCCTTTCTGTTTACTTTTGCCTCTTCATCTGCTCAAAGTTATGACCTTCCTGAATGCCTTAATCAAATGCCAAAAATAACAACAACGCATTCATAATTACTAGATACATATATCAACGCAATGGGCAAACAATTAGATTATCTTCTATTTTAAGAAGAAGAAACTAAAAGGTTTTGATTAACTTTAAAATTTTATTAGGTTAATTAAGCAAAAGCGAAATCAAGTTCAAGTTGTAAGACGAATCCTAATGGGTCAATCTGAAACATGATAAAATATCAAAATTTAACACTATATGAAACTTTAATTCAATCAAACTAAAACTATATAACACAAGCTACTATATATCTTACAGTACTATGCTAGTCATTGAAATATGTAGTCTGCAGAATATACTGATTTGTAATTTTCTCTCATCAAGCTATATTTAACTACACAGGTAAATGAGTACAGTATCACAAAATACAAATAGAAAATCAGTGACTTACCCAACTTGACACTAACACAATTTAAGACTTTCAGCATTTAAGAATAAAGAGATAAATTACTTTAGTTGAGTCATTAACAACATCAACAGTACTAGCACCACCTTTCAATACTTCAGAACAAAAAATTGAAATGAAAGATCTTTAGCTCCACCTTCTAATATAGTACAATAAAAAAATGTTCTGCTCAGTTTTTTTTTTTTCATTTCCAATAATTACTCCATTGTTGCTAGTCAAATAGGAATTTATTAACTAGTATACTTATGTGCTTAGTATGTGCAACCTCATTCGTCCATCCTATCGGAAACCTTTGGTGCATGTCCTGCAATTGGTCAATCAAACTCTGTAGCTCATTTGTCGTTGGATCCCTCTGAAACAATATTTATAAATCAGACATGCAGAATAATTACTACCTATTGTATTCAATTATACATGTGTTACCTTTTTATATCGCTGTGACGAAAAAGAACTAGTCCCTTGAAGACTTTGATACTCTTTTTTCGTTCTATTCTCAGCATTGATCTTTGACCGTTTCTATAAGTAATGGTACCAATTAGAGTCAATTACATATCAAGAACAATAATTAATTATAAATAATATTATACTGACCTTTTGTTTTTCACTCCTCCAATAATCACATAATTTCTCCCATTCTTCCGCAGACTTCACATCTTTTGGAACTTTAGTCTTTGGTGCATCACTGTCCTTCTCTCCTCCCTCATCCTTAAACATATTATGCAACTTATAACGCCATTGCCTAAATCGATCAAACGCCTCTCGATCAATCCCTTGGATGATTTCTTATTTTCTAATGTCAAATACAAATTTTTTCTAAAGCAAGATAATGAGATGGTTAAGAAATAATTTGAAAGGTCTGAAAATACTTACAATGCCAACATTATATAGCCAAAAAGAAAAGAATGGAAATAACAAACGCTGCTATCATACTATAGAAAATAAACGAAATAAATGCTAAATAAGTCCAAAAAAAAAAACAGGGAAAACTTAAAGGAGAATCAGTGAGAATGAAGTAAATAAAATCAAGCAAAAGTACATTCTTTCTTTTACAAGCACCAAACAATTTAACAATTACTTTTTCAACCATCAAAGGTGCTTTCCAATGGAATAACTAGTAAAGGTGATCATAAAGTATTCCAATGACAAACATGGGAATGGAATAAAGTTTCTAGCAATAACCATCTAATACCCAAAATGTAGGACCAAAAAATTAAACCTCAATACAATAAACAAGTGTAACCTCTAGTTCCAATTTAGAATTCTTACTTGAACTTTGTTCACAAGTCGTGCTCTTGTTGATGGTGGCACACTTTTCCATGTCGTATAAGTAAGCGGTATAAGATCTCGGACTTGCTGGCCTATCTCATTGTTGAACTTTTCGGCATTAGCAAAAACTGATTTCCAAGTCTCAGTATCAAACTCCACTGATAATGGTTTTCCACCATTTTTTTCTATGGCTTTCTTCAATGCCAACCCTCTAGAAGTTTTTCGAGTCCTCTTTATAGGTGCCACTGAAAAAAAATGCTCAAATTAATACAATGTTTTGTATAATACACAACCTAAATCATTTATATTTAGTAAATCAAATATGTTACCTGATTGGCAGTCAGCATTAAATTGAGTGGGGCCATGTGGAGGCTCTGAGCTACCTGCAGATCTAGCACAAGTAGCAATAGGCCCAATCATGAAGCAACCTGTAAGATATATTAGTAAAACATTATTTATCATTATAATGTAATCAATAAATGGTAACAATATTTTTAATAATATATATTTTACTTACAAACAAAGTGACATTATATTTTGTCCTCGCTATCACTATTAATTTCTTCTAACTCATCACTACTAGTTTCACAATCAGATTCATGAATTTCCTCCAAGGTTTCGTCATCGTTATATTCCTCTAGTGTGTCAACTAGCTCAATGTCATCGTCAATGAAGGTGTCATCATGTTTGACAATCTTGAAGATATTTTCCTCATTTTCAACAGCTTGTGGTTAGGGATCATTGCAATTATAAAGAAATGTGTCTTATTCAGACAAATCAACTTCTAGGTAAAAATTTGACGAATTGTCATCTTGTAAAACCTCACAATCATTTGTAACCACGTCACCATCATTTGTATTTGATTTTGGAATATCCCATATGTTAGGATGTCTAAAATATTCCACAACTTTCCAACGAAGACCATTTAAGATATCATCAATATAAAACATTTGTTGTGCTTGGAAGGCAAGTATGAATGGATCATTTTTGTACCACTTAGCATCAATTCACATACTAGTGATATTATTTTTACTATGTTTTATTCTTTTCTTTTTTGGATTTGTGTCAAAACATTTGCACCTAAACAATATAACAGAATAACCTTTAATGTATGATAGCTCTAAGACTTCCTCTAATATACCAAAAAAGGTGCTATCTTCAGTCCCATATACACAAACACCGCTGTTCTGCATCTTACGCCTAACATCACGACTATGCGCAAGAAATTTAACTCTATTAACCACACATCTAGGGTATGAGTATACGCAAAAATCAGATTGAGATGCTAGTGTATATAACTCATCTATTGCTTCAGGAGAGCCAAGAAGTTATAAATTGTCCACCTATTTCAATTACAACAAATATTAAAGTTCATATCATATATAAAATATACTATAACTACTAAGGATAAATGAGTTTACCTTATTCTGAAACCATTCTGGAAACTCTAATTCTTGGAGATGATTCAAGTTTGATCCCCCTTTCTCTTCCAACTTTCTCATATGTTGACTACATGAGGAGTATATTGTAATCATTACCATCATGATGGAATGATTATTAAACAAAAATCCAAATTATTATCAATGTAAAACTTACTCAAGATAGGGTTGTACTTCTGACCAATTATTCATGATGTACCATTCAGCTTTCTTTCGATATAGATTGTCTAAAAGGATAACTTTTTTCCTTTCCAATTGGACGACATACATGTTGAAAAATTGAAAACTATCATTTTGGAGCACTGAATCTTTCATCTTGATTTCTCTCTGGTCTATTAAATTTTGTCTCTACATCACGCAAATATATAGAAAAAAATGTCAATGCTTCATTTACTATTTATGCTTCAGCAATGGACCCTTCTAGACGTGCTCTGTTTTTCACATACTGCTTAAAAGTTTTGAGTAATCGTTCAACTGAATACATCCATCGGAAATAAACTGGACCCCCTAGCATCGCCTCTTGTGGTAAGTGCAATGCTAAGTGAACCATAATATCAAAAAAATATGGAAGAAATATTCGCTAAAGTTTGCAAAGAATCATGATAATGCTTTCCTGACATTTCTCTAAGTCTTTGATAGTCAATGTTCTCGCACAAATTTGTTGGAAAAAACATAAAAGTTCATTTATTGTTTCGCGAACTTCTTTGTTCAAAAATGGACGAAGAGCTGCTGGTAATAAACGCTGCATCATAATATGACAATCATTTGATTTAAGATCAAAAATATTAGAATCAGTCTCGCGTACATTTTTCGATAGGTTGGCAGCAAAACCATCAGGGAACTTAACAGATTTAATAAACTAACAAAACTGCTTACGCTCAGCCATAGTTAAAGTGTAACATGCATGTGGCTTCATCCATTCATTCCCATCCTTAAAAAGATGCAATGCTTTTCTAATCTTCATGTCAGCTAGATCAAGCCTTTGCATTATCCGTATCTTTTATTTTACATTCAATGTTCAAAAGCGTGCCCAATATATCATTACAAATATTTTTTTCAATATGCATAATGTCAAGATTATGTCTAAATAATAACTTAGGTCAGTAGTCAAGCTTAAAGAATATGCTCTTTTTTTTTTTTCCAATTTAATTCAAATGGATCGCGTTTCCGTTTTTTGCCACCATACTTTTTGTGCTTGCCAGGCAGTCTACTTTTCACATGCTTTAACTGGTTTAATATTTCATCACCAGATAATTGTCGTGGCGGTGGTCTTAGTTCAAGATTCCCATCAAATTGTCGAGTTCTTCTCATTGGATGTAAACTTGGAAGAAAACGCCTATGACCTATGTAACATATTTTACTCCTTAAACGTGTAGAAGATGTCTCTCTATTACAAGTTGGACATACTTTATATCCTTGCCCACTCCATCCGGATAGATAACTTAAGGCTGAGAAGTCATTAATAGTCCACAACAATGCTGTACGCATTCGAAATGATTTACTATCAAGTACATCATAAGTATTAACTCTCGTATTCCATAATTCTTTCAATTCATCTACAAGCGGCTTCAAAAATACGTCTATGTCTTTTCCAGGAGTACGAGGCCCAGGAATTAATAAGGCCACCATAAAGTTAGACTCTTTCATATACTTCCATGGTGAAAGATTATAAGGCACTAAAATGACGGGCCACATACTATATGATGCACTCATAGTCCCAAATGGGTTGAATCCATCTGATGCCAAACCCAATCGAATATTTCTAGGCTCATTTGCAAAGTCTGGATATTTTTGATTAAGTTCTTTCCATGCTTCCCCATCAGCGGGGTGTCGTAACATGCCTTCCTCTGTTGGTCTACCGATATGGTGCCATCTCATCTCACAGGCAATATATCTCGAACTGTATAATCGCTTTAATTGTGGGGTCACAGGAAAATATCGTAGGACTTTGTGGGGAACCTTTTTTCCGTTTGTATTTTTATCCACCCAACGACTTTCCCCACACACAGGGCATTTATCTAATTCTGCATTCTCTTTCCAAAACAAAGCACAGTCGTGTCAACAAACATGGATCGACTCGTAGCCCATATCAAAATTACGCAAAAGAGCCTTTGCATCATAGTGCGATGCAAGTATTTTATTTCCCTCAGGAAATGCCTCTTTTACTAACTTAAGCAGCATATTAAATGACTTATTAGTCCATTTGTTTATGACTTTAAAGTGCATCAACTTACATGAATTCACTGTCCTCATTGAAGTTTCACCTTCATTGTTTTATTGTAATGTTAACATCTATTGATTCCACATTACTAGGACTAGCAACATCATTAAGAATTGCAAACATCTTATCATCATAATCATTGGCCATGTCGTTGGAATCACTATCGTCAGATACTTCACCATGAAACGTCCACCTTTTATAGGTTTGTTGGAATCCATAATGGCCTAGATGAGACTCGACTTTATGCAAAGTTTGGAACACACGATTCAAATATTTTTGACATGGACACCTAACTTCTCCTTGATCGTTCATATAATTTTAGGCTCTAAAACTGAATGCCTTTACACCGTTTATGTACTCATCAGACAAACAATTTCTCAAATTTGTCCAACTCTTGTCAATTGACATTTTCTCTTTAACCACATACGTAATAAATAACAATTAATTCACTTCAGGCTTTAATTCTTTGATTGCTAATTAGTATAATAATTAACAAATAATAAGAGAGAGAAAAAAAAGGACAGATTGTTCTAATAAAGTCAAAGAAGCTAGAAATGAGATTTAAAATTCAGCCTTTCGAACCTGGTCAATGAGGAGGTCTTTCAAAGTTCTTGTTGTTGGTCAGCCTTAATTATAATCCCGTGAGTGAGAACCTATACACTAGTAAGTCCAAACATAAATTTTATAGCCATAAGAAAAATACAAAAAAGAAAAAATTCTAGGATACTTTCATTTTGGTCATAAGAAAATTGTAGCAGTTATGCCATAATGAGCGACTTAAAAAACAAACTGACAATAATGGATCAGGTAATCAATTTTTTAATTGAAAGGTCAAAATAGATGGAAAAAGGTGTGTGACCAGTAAAGGATCTTATATAATGAAATAGTCAACTATATGACCTTCACATGGTTGAATATACTGGAGCTTACATGCTACTCAAAGTTACTAAGTAATCTGCCATATATGTCACTTCCTATTTAAAGTAGCAATGATTAGAATAAAAAAACGTGAAAATAAGAGAGCATATTCATGCTAATTAACCAAGAGAAATATTTTCAATTCCCTACTTTATGCATGCTAAAGAGTATTATTTAAATTCCAAAGTAGCCATGATTAGAAAGTAAAGAAAGATATAAATTCCTGTCATTGCTTCTCATTCCATGATCAGGGGATCATCTCAACTTCCAAATATGTTTATCCATAACAAAATCTTATCGTCAAATAGTAAAGAAGAGCTATGGTCAAACAAGTCATATGAAAATCACAATATGGCCAAATACAGAACAGTAAAGAAGAGCTTATGGTCAAACAAATCATATGAAAATCACAATACAAACAAGAGAACAGCTCTCTAAACTTTGATGATTGAAAAAGAATCTTAATTAGGTAAAAGAATCTAAATGGATATAATAATGAAAATGCACACAATAATGAATCACTAACAAATTACACGTAAGAAAAATCTCACCACGTCAAACATTAAGATGGTGATTCTATATGGAGCCAAGGTGCCAAACAGAGGCTGGTATATGGAGCCAGGGCTGAAGTTACTATTGCTATTGGGTTGGATGATTTCAGTGCGGATACATCAAGGGGTACTGGCTTCTATCAGAAGGATACCAGTGCCAAATCCGGTGGCCATAACCGCTGATTGCTGAATAAAGATTGACGTCCCAGGTTTTTGTTGTGCTAGCGGAAGCACAAATACCAAACTTGTTAGACAAACGTCAAATTAAATGGATTTACAATAAAATAAAAATAATAGAAAATCACAAGTGACACAAGAATTTATCGTGGTTCAGCTATAAAATATAGCCTATGTCTATGTCGGAGACAGCGAAGAATTCTACTATAACCAAAGGAGATTACAAAAGTCTGACAAAATTTTTCTCACACTTAAATCCCAAATACACCCAAATCTCTCTCTTACAAGAGCAACCAAGGCCGCAAAGAAGATGCTTTGCTAACAATCTTGATGCTAATATCAAAAGGAAATAAAAAATAAACAAACTACAAAGAAACCTAAACCCAAAAGCTTGTTTGTACCAAATTCCTATAAACTAAGAGAAATGAAATTGTGTACTAATGAACCAATAGTTTGGCTACCTAAACAAAACTGCTTCGTATATTTTTATTTTCTCTTCTTCACGGCTGCTATGCTAAGCATATATATATATATATGCTCATAGATTAATAACAGCCGACTAACACAAAGAAAAGGAAACTAATAGGAAAGCTTGAATAATTAGGCTTGCCAACTAAATGAAAAGGGTAACTTCCAAGTCTATTTGGGCCTTAGCCCAAAATTTTCTCTTGGTTAATTGGAAGCCAAATTTCAACAATCTCCACCTTGGCGTAAAATTAAGCTAAGTCCAAAATAATGAAACATTTTCGCCATCTCCTCCAAAACCCCGAAGGGCTAATTACAATCTGCAACACCAAATAAGTCCAAGCAGTGCTTGAACTTCCAAATAGCACCTGACTCGGTCACCATATCTGTCGCAGCTAACACAAAAGAAACTAACTCTGTAAAACCAAACTAATGAGGCAAATCCCTCTCCCTACTAATAACAAACAAAGTAGTAGAACCAAAAGCTTTGACAGAAGTTTCAACTGGAAGCTCCACCTGCTTACAAACACCGGAATCTTTATCTGCACATACTAACTCCCCTATATCAAATAGGATGGCCAACTCATCAAATTCAAGAACCCTGCTAACTAACAAACTTAGTGACAATGGCTCAATAAACCACAACCAAAAGCCGTTCACCTCAAACTCAAATCTATAGAAGATTGTTGTCAATCGCTCGAGTTTATCATCATTCAAAAGAGCATAAGCAGGACAACCAAATAATATCAAATCAAAGATAGCAGAATTACCAAGCCATACCTTAAACGGAGTCTTCAAACAAAATACAGTTGATGGAGATCTTTTGACCAAATAACAAGTATATTCAAAAGCTTTAATCTAAATACCTTTTGATATACAAACAATAGAAAGCAAGCAGCAAGCTTTCCCCAAAAGAGTCCAAATCAAACATTCTGCAAGCAAAAATTATTGTGGTGTCCTCCAAATAGTGCGGTATCTCACTATCTTTTCCTCCTTGTAGAATTAACTCTCATAAAATTTTACACCATAGTCATCATCAAATGCCAGAAAATAACAAGAACTACTCACAGACAAATTAGAAGAAAGACCCGAAAATTCTGAATGGATATAATCCATTATGCCCTTAATCCTACAAATGGTGGAACTAAACTTGACTACATATTGTATTCCATAAATACAGTAGTTACGAAAGTCAAACTTTCCAATTTTCTGACCATCCAACAAATTCATAGTATCAAAATCCGGAACAACACAAGATGAGGCTATAGTAGCACCAACAATGATATTACCCTGAAGAAAATAGAGGATATTATGCAATTTTTCCGTAATCACCACATGAGCATCTTTACTAACGCTCAAAACTCCACCTTCAGCTGAATACTTATAACCTTGTGAGTCGAGCGTCCCCAAAGATATAAGGCTTTTTCTCAAATCTGGCATATGTCTAACATCGGTCAAAGTTCTAACAATACCATCATACATCTTAATTCGAACAGTACCTACACCAACAACTTTGCAGGACATGTTATTCCCCAAAAAGACAAAACCCCTATTAACAGATTGATAGTAAACAAACCAATCTCTTGTGGGGCACATATGATAGCAACAACCCGAATTAAGAATCCAAGAATTGCCTAAGCAATCACCAGAAACTGACAGAACATAATCACCGTCATTAGAATCATCCTCAGCAAAACTAGCATGATTATCTGTAGTAGAGGATTTTTTACCAGTCTCCTTATTTCCTTTAATCTTTGGACATTCAAATTTCCAGTGCCCTGGTTGATGACAATAATTGCAATTGTCCTTCCTATTCTTAGACTTTCCTCTATTTCTATTTTCGCCTTTTCCCTTTTCTCTACCTCTAGCAACTAATGCTATCCCAACTTTCGGACACCTTTTTCTTCAATTCCTTAGAATTCAAAGATGCTTTAACATCTTCCATACTAATTGTATCTCTCCCATATAACATAGTATCAACAAAGTGCTCATATAAACGAGGTAAAGAACATAACAAAATTAAGGCCTGATCCTCATCATCAATTTTCACATCAATATTTTTCAGATCCAGAATAAGTCTATTTAATTCATCAAGATGACTCTTAGTAGGTGTACCTTCAGATATACGAAGAGTGTACAAACGTTGCTTCAAATATAGCCGATTGGTGAGGGACTTAGTCATATATAAACTCTCAAGCTTAAGCCACAACCCAGAAGCAGTAGTCTCGTCAGCAACCTCATGCAGCACCTCATCTGACAAAGACAACTGAATAGCACTATGTGCCCATTCTAAGTGATCCTCCTTCTCTTCATCTGAAAAATTTACTGGCAAAGCTTTCCTGCCTTTTAGCGCCTTAAGTAACCCTTACTAAACTAGAAGAGCTCGCATCTTAACACGCCAAAGACTAAAGTCATTCTTCCCATCGAATTTTGCAACTTTATATCTTGTCGTTGTCGCCATCGCAGAAGCCAAAAATTCAAAATAATTTGACAAATTAACAAGTCCAAAATCAAATCAAAGAACCTAAAGCTCTTGATACCACTTGTTGTGCTAGTGGAAGTACATATACCAAACTTGTTAGACAAACGTCAAATAAAATAGATTTACGACAAAATATAAATAGCAGAAAATCACAAGTGACACAAGGATTTATCGTGGTTCAGCTATAAAATATAGCTTACGTCCACATCGGAGACGGCGAAGAATTCCACTATAATTAAGAAGATTACAAAAGTCTGACAAAATTTCTCTCACACCCAAATCCCAAATACACCCAAATCTCTCTCTCGCAAGAACAAACAAGACCGTAAAGAAGATGCTTTGCTAACAATCTTTATGTCAATATCAAAAAGAAATAACAAATAAACAAGCTACAAAGAAATCTAAACCCAAAAGCTTGTTTATACTAAATTCCTACAAACTAAGAGAGATGAAATTGTGTAGTAATGAACCAATAGTTTGGCTACCTAAACAAAACTGCTTCGTATATTTTTATTCTCTCTTCTTCACGACTGCTAAATGAAAAGGGTAACTTCCAAGTCTATTTGGGCCTTAGCCCAAAATTTTCTCTTGGTTAATTGGAAGCCAAATTCCAACAGTTTCTTCATCGCACGGCAAGTGTGAAAAGCTTGTTGCTAAGCTTCCATGGTTGGCATGAGCCATGGTTTTCAAGGTATCTATGGCTTCTTCTTTTCGGCCTTTCACGAAAAGCCATCTTGGGGACTCGTGAACTACGAAATGAACCAATAAAGAGTAGAAGATTGTCGGGAAA
>JXTC01001145.1:0-16842 GCA_002914845.1 Trema orientale | reverse complement strand
CGAAATTCAGCTAGGTTAAAGAAGAGAAGAGATGCATATACACTGTAAACCAAATATTAAGGGTAGAAGTGACATTTCAGGTGGATATATGCATATTTTTCATAGTATTATTCAGGGAAACATAGGGCCCAAAATATGCCTATTGTGATGCATATTTAATCTAATTTCTCAAAGAGAAAAAGGGCATAGGAAAAATGATTTACTTTAATTAAAATAAAGACGGTCCATTGGTATACTTAGTCTACTCTTCTCACAGCCTCACTAAATTCACCATTTATTTAAAATTTTATTAACCCTTGGTCAAAATTCTATTTGTTTTTTTTTTTAAAATAATATTACGAGTAGCAGTGATGTTTACCACCACGTGATATGTTCATAATAATTTATTAATTATTAATTAGAATTATTTAATAACAGGCACGTTATTGCAGTGTTAAAAACCATTCTACCTATAGCATTATTTTTTTATTTTCTCACCCATACCGTCTCGTTGATCTCAATAATTTGGCATTTACTAATGTAATCTGAAATCTAGAAGCATACTTTTTTTTTTTTTTTTGTAACTGATCTCTCAATTTCTTATTTTTTTTCACCTTTTTTTTTTTGAAGAAATTTTTTTCACCTATCTTGTTGTTAGGGTTTAGATTAATTTCATCTTTCTTTATATTGTATTTCAATATACCATTCTCTAGTCTTTAATTATACTTAAAATTGATTATAAATAACATATATGCCAATTGATCAAAATGCAATATCCAAAACAAAAAAGTTAATAGAATAGTTTAATAATTAAATACATATAAGCTCACTAATGTATATTTAATGTACGGTCGGTCATGATTCTGATTATCTAAATCAGTTTATATACATTTTATAACTTGAATTTCATAATATTCATCAGTTCAAGGATTCACCATTGTGAAGATTTTTCTATTTAATAAATAGATATCATGTGGAGATTTAATACAATTTGTTTAATAGAACTATTTAACTTTTTTTTTTTTCATTAAGCATTTCTACTCAGAAGTAATAGTATCTTAGGTTTATTATTGTAATAAAAATTTATCAAAATAAATTGTGGTGAGAGCAAACACACGGCCCAAGATAAAATAAAGCAAATTTATGGGTTTTTTTTTTTTTTTTTTTTTTTTTATAGTATCACTTTTATACCATGTATTTTGACACCTTGTTCGGTTTATACATTCTGTTTTGGTTATTATCAACATTGACTCTTAAATTTAATATCTGTTACAAATTTATATCTGACACTAATTTAGAATAGATAATTTACCAAGAAAATTTAACAAACTTATTCTCATATCAGTTTTTGTATAGTTTATTTTCAATTTTTTAAATAGCATCTTAATAAATTAATTACTCTAAATTGGTGTCAAGGTATAATAGATTTCAAATCTAAGAGTCAATACTAATAATAATTAAAATACAAGATATAATTTGAACAAAATATCAAAATACAGGATATAAAAGTGATAATACTCCCATTTTTTTTTCATGGAAACTACGATATGCATATCAATATTGTTCAAGAATTAAATTTAAAGTGCTTATAGGAATAATCCGGTGATAACAAATTATCCCTTTTTCTTTATTTAATTTGACTAAATTGAGTGATGCTAAAATTGAATCTCCTTTTTAATTTGAATAAAAAAATTTGAGACTTAAAGTTTATAATGAGATTGTTAAATAATTGGTTACAAAGAAATTTTCCAAACGTACAGTTATCTAATTTAACACTTAATTTGATTATTTTATTGTTGTTAGATAATAATAATTACAATAATAATAATACGTAAATGACACTTTCAATATTGTATCGGTGTTTTGGTGTTGGAATGATTGTTTAGTAGCCGCTACATATTTACTCGTATTATCCTATTTAATCTACATTTGTTTTTCCTCTTGATATTAAGCTACATTTCAATTAGAAAAAATGCAACTGTTATACCTTACAACTGGTGTTTAGCAACAAGCATTAATAGACTTAATATGTAGACTTAAGATATTAAGTGTGAGGTCCACCTATAGACTCATGTGCTTTATTTGCTCATTTAGTCATTTATTTTGTGCTTGAATGTATACTTGAGAAAACATTTTTCGCTTGTTCAGAAAAGAGAATTTATTTGCGTAAAAACAAAACTCCAAAAGGCCAAAAAAAAAAAAAAAATCAAATGGGCCAATGGAGTTAAATAACATAATGTGGTTTTATGATTTTTAGGCTTCATGACAATATCTTGACAGTAATAATGGATGAAATTGTCATGGCAGGTTTATTAATGGATCTAGTTTTAGACAAAGGTAAATGAATTCCAACGGTCACTTTTCAATATGAGGACAGAGTCACAGGACATTATTATAAAGAAAGCATCCCCAACGGTCACATTTCAAAGCTTCAGATTCTCCAACCTCCTTTTCTCCTCCATTGAGATTAACTTTCTAAACCAGTCTCCATTTCAAGAAGTAAAAGGCACCCTACACTACAAGTAATCATCAAGTCAATACTCGATTGCGGCTAATCATGGTGTGCTTTTTAGCTTGCTTCATTACATCTAAGCGGCCAAAACACCACAACTCAGATAAAGAAACTCCCCCAAAAGACCAAGTAAGCTCACCAAAAAAGTCACCTCTTATTTATTTTACTTTTAATGCTATGAGTTTTCTCTTGGAAATTTATGTATCTGAGATGTGTTAGGACCTTAAAGCTAGTGAAGCTCTTCAACTCATTGAACCAACAAAGCAAGAAAACGCTGGTCAGCTCATTAAACTCACAAGGGAATCAAAGTAAGCTCTCTCTTAAATGGGATTTTCTGGGTTCTGTCTTATTTGTTTTTATGACTCGGGCAAAGATGTTCTAGTATGGGTTCTTTTTATTGATCTTTTTTATTGGTTAAAATAATTCAGAGAAGAGGTTGAGGAGCAAGTGAATTGCAGTGCCAAAAAGAGGGTAACCTTTGATTTGAATGCCAAGGCCTACGAGGAAGCACCATCTGCAAAGGAAGTCAGCTGTGATTTGGTGGAAAGCAAAGAGGAGAAAGAGACTGGAAATGAAGAAGAAAAACCTAAAGAAACGGAGCCCATTTTGGATACTACTGCATTAAGCAAAGGAGGATTCTTTACTCCAAATAATAGGTACCAAGATTGCAGAAAAAGTACAGATGATTATGACGGTGTAGGACTAGAAGAAAGCGACTTGGAAGAAGATGATGATCATGAAGCTGATGATAAAGGGGTAGTGCTGCAAGAGGAGTCTTCTGAATCACTGTTCTCTTTATCAATAGATTCTAGGAAACAAGTTTTTGATCCTGAGAACGGGGAAAAAGAGGTTAGTAGTCCAATGCCAATGCCTAGTTTCTGTGAGGAGAAAGTTAAGACAATTGGGTCGTGTCAAAATGCTGGAAAAAGGTCTCAGGCTGGTCATTCAGTGTTGAAACCAATTGAAAATCTCTCTCAACGGAAGGAAGATGTCAAAGAGGATAGACCAATCTCACCACTTGTGAAGCATCAAGAGAAGGAGAATATCAGTTCAAAGCCTCGTTTCAAGCTGGAATATCACAGTTCAAAATCCAAGTTCAGTGAAATAAAGGCTGCCGAGCAAGAAATAGGGGTCGACACCAGCCTGTCGAGCTGGTTGATTGGATCTGAGATGGCACTCAAATCCAATGGTGGTTGTGGCCACTCTGCGGTGGACTCTGAGAAAGAAAATGCATCTAGCAGTTTAGAAGACAATCGAGTTCTAGGAGAATCTGCAAAATTTTCTGCCGCTTATTCGTCTTCAAGAGGTGCAAGGAGCCAGAGTCCTGATACAACACCTACAATAGGTACCGTGGGGAGCTACTGGATTCATACTGGGCAGGACATGGATTCGGATACAAGCCCATCTTTTGGGGGAATGCCATTAACAGAAAGAGAAAAGGTAGTTTTTATGTCCTGAAGTTTATGCCAAGTTCTTCTCAAGGTTGGTATTGATCACTAAATAGTTTTTTTTTTTTTTCTTTGGCTTGTGCAGGATCAATCAACGAACTATATATCTACGCCATTTGAAGCCAGATTAGACAGAGCTTTGGACATGGGTGTCTGCTGAAGCTGTGGCTTTTTGTTATTGTAGTTCTGAATTAGTTTTTAGCATGTGACTTCTGTCACCGGCGACTACTTGTGCAGTGCATAGTAATGATGCAAACTTCATCTAATTGTTTCTTCAACTTTATAAATTTTTCTTGTTTATTTCTTTCTTCTCACAAGGAAATGGTCGAGATTGAATCTTGCAGAAATGGCTTCAAAAATGCTAGAGAACAGAACATTCCAATAAATAAAAAAGGATTGTAGTCTAAGGCAGGAAGAAAGAATTGCTGGAGAAAATATTTGTATACATTGATTCTCTTGACCAATAATAGTACATAAGGTACATTCAAATAACCAAAAAGCAACTATTCTAATTTTTCTCTGACGGAAGAATTTATTTGCTTCTATTAGGTGGAAAAGAACTGCTAAAAACTAATCTACATTATGGGGTCCCGAGCGGGGGGGAAAAAAAAAAAAGAAGAAATCTACTCTGTATTGTAGTAGTGCAAACAAATTGCTTCAACATTTATTTATTTCTTGTAATGATAGCTTGATAAGCATTCCGGCCAACTAGATTTTCTTGCTCACAACAGCATGTTAGGTTTTCTACATATCATGAAAAAGCCTTCTTATCTGGTCGACTGTAGCAGGCAATAATGTGACTGGGCAGCGCTTGTACTGTGCCAATGGTTACCCAAAAAATAAAAATAAAATAAAATAAAAAAAAGTTAGTTGAGAATTGAGATAGATGTGTAATATATTCATCAAAGTAAAATACTATAAATACAGACGCAACAAACAATGTGCTTCTTTTTTGTATACATAACCACGGGCTTCTGGGGAACTCACCTGAGAAACATACTTAAATATGCAGGCATAGCAAAAGACAAACCCTGATACGGTAACTACGGATGGATTTGCCCGCTTCTGCGAGCATAGAGGACAGAGTGTTCTGTCCTGTGGTAGTGGAATGCCCTCTTTAGCCACCTGTTTTATCGCAATCACTTGGTTATACACATGACATGTGAAGCAAACACAAAGACGACAGAGAGTACTTCACCTGTGGGGGAGGAGGAGGGGGAGGTGGGGGGTATACACTTGGCGCAGACATTCTTTCCTCGGCAGATTGGTACCACCATTCCATCATCTATGAGTTAATTGAAAGCAATATAAGTTAAAATGTATATCCTAGAGAAAAAAATATGGAAATTGAAAGCGAGAGACCAGTGTTTAATAGAATATGTCAACAGATCACTAGAAACGATTTTCAAAAAAACCAGCATTCTCTTTGTTCTTCTAAAAAAAAAGAAAAGAAAGAGTTTCTTATTCAATTATCAGTCCCAGAGTTTCTAATTCACAGTTATCTAGCACATAAATCAACCTCCTGACACAATAAGAATGACATTACAACATTTGTCAATTTTTAGCCATAAAATCGAGCATAGGTAATCCGACTCACTTTAAAGAAGAATACTGCGGCAATTAACCCAGTCTGTGCATAATCAAGCATTGTGTATGTGCAGTTGAGCAGTACTCCTTGCAGTGTCTGTATTGTGAAACGAGTCAAATAACTGCAATTGATATCTAAACAACGTAGAACCACATATATAACTCCATGGACATTGAAACAAGCCATATCAGCACATTATAATTCACTATTAGACTAAAGTATCAGTACAATCCATATTCTGCAATAAATATGGTATAAGCCTACCAACCAAATGACCCAGATGAAGTTATACCTTCAACCATGGAGGGCCACGAAGTCTCTCACGTTCACGGCTTCTTATCTTTGAAATTCTAGATGAAGTATCCATCTACCTTGACATTACAGGTTGGTTTCAAAATCCAAAGTATAAGAAGAATAAAAATAAAAGAAAAAGAACTTGTTGTATGATGGCTTTAGTTCAAAAGCAAAAAGATACATAAATTCCTCATAGAGAGAAAAAAGTAATGACTAAAAACAATCAAACGTCATACAAGCTCTTGTCCCGTAGCTCTACAAACATGAATTCCAAGTGCATGCAATCCCAAGGAATAGAATCCAGTAGCATCCAATAAATACAATAGCTGATAAGAAAATGATAATCCTGCCAAAAAAAATAAAATAAAAACTTATAAAAGATTGTTTTATCTGATGGTACTCTACGCATATGAATCTCCCAAAAAGAAGAACATCAGATATACGCAGTTTGATGCAAATATATACACAAAGTTCGTAGCTATCAACCAAAACTTAAGACATAATGTTTTCTGTTACACACAATCTCTCCTTCCTTTTGGGACTGAACTAGGATAAAACAAAACCAAAAACAGAACCCTGTTGAACGTAAAAAAGGATACTCATGTACCTTCAACACTAGCATGTACCCATGGGTAGCAAGCCCCTATAAATTTCTGAATCTTCTTTGTCAGTTGCGCCCTAACTGATGAATCTACGTTAGAGGTTCCTCTTGAAACAAGAGAATCCTCCTCTCTATCAGTTACATCAATATCATTAAATCTTTCATCATCATGTCCCCATAAACTTGCCTGAAGTCTGGCTTCTCTTTCTCTATTGTAGATCGAATGCAATTTTGACTTAAAATATGGCAGTATAACCTACAGATATTCACTTCACAATTATTTAGCTCGCCCGGCAACAGCTATAAAAAAATAATCATAAGAATGTTTAGCTTAATAATAACGATTCTCTGTCCATATGCTGATTGATACAGTTTAGTGGAACATTTGACAATATGTTACCACTGCATCATATGACCAGGAATTCAGCATTGATGAGGATTATAAAGACCGACGAATATTGCATAGCTGTAATATGGGAAGCACAAAGAAGGGGAGGGAATTTGCCAAATTATAGAGCGAGAGAAAGAGAAAGAATTAGGAAGTCTACAGTATTTTCTATTGGTTTCCTTGGTAAATGAAACACATCAAAGTTCTCCCCAGTGAGCAAAAAAAGAAATTTCTTCCATAAAAAAACCCAAAAAACATTACAATTATATCTTAGAAAAATAAGAAGCAGAAAAAAAAGGGGTTGAAGAAATGGAGAAAGAGCATGGTACCAGAAATACAACTGAAAGAACTTTTTGGCGCTTTTCTAACCCAGAATGGTTAATCCCACCACCGGAATTCGAATGAATATTATCCTTCTTAACTTTCATATTGACAGCTCTCCTTCTTAAGCCATATAAAGATTCAGCAAAAGAAGCATCTGAAGAGATTAAGAGGGGAAAAAAGGGTAATGAGTACTTAAAACTTGATTTCCCAATTGAAGTGAATGACTCAGTCAGACTAACACACTTGCCGTAGAAATAAATGAAAAGGAAAAACAAAAAAAATAGATAGAGATTTTGAAGGAGAAATATCCAGAAGGTACAATTAGAAAGATCAAGAAAATAGAGTGTTCAAAGCCAAAAACAAAAAAACAAAAAAATAATAATAAGAATACTAATAACAACAATAACAGGAACCCAAAAAACAAAACCTGTAGTCCGTAAGCTATGAGTCTCAAGAACAAGCATCAACAAAGCAAAGAATTCATCTTCATAGTCCAACACTTTATGAAGGAAGGGTCTTCTTAAAGCCAATACCTGTACAATGACACATAAATTCATAAACTTGATGGAAACCCATGATTAAAGAAAAGGAAAAGCTTATAATGGAGCTAATTCACTGAGATAAGCAATGCACAGCTTCAATGAGTACAATTCAAAACCAAATACATACATATGTATGTACAAACACCAGTAACTCGTAATTATTGGATAAATGCTTAAAGGGTTCGTGAGTAAAAACTATGAACTATATGAGTGACCAAAGAAGGTACTGAAACTGAAACAATAAAAGAAGCATAAGATTAAGAAGCCAAGCCATATCTTTAAAAACCATAATAGAAAGAAGAAAAGAGAAATAGGTTTGATGGGTCTGAGAGCTTTGCTTACGCCGATGGAGTAGGTAAGCGCGCCGCGGAGACTCGCCGGAAGCTGCTGTGCCGCCGCCATCTCGAAGAAGGTGGGACGAGTCCCCTGTCCTCCTACCTGAAACAACATCTCTCTCCCTCTCCTTCTTCTCTCTCTTCCCTGTTTCTGAAAACTCAATCCTCTTTCACTTCTGTAATTTCTGTAAGTAATGTTTCGTTTGGACAAACTACTTGTCGTTTTATGAGCTGTCCTCCCACAATATAAAGATGTCGTTTTGAACTGACGACAATGAACATAGCCGATAGACGATAGAGGTCGTTTGTTTCTGAGATCAGAATTCAAAGCTCCTAAGCAAGACGTGTGTTTAATCGATGCAAAGATGATGACAAGTAGTTAGATCCTCAAACGACAGAAGACATCAGGAAAGCGACAGATGATTTTTGGAAAATGAGAATATTGAAGAACGAACGAGTTGTTATTATCATTTTTCTTCTAAACTAAAATAAATTTTTAGTACATGTAACTTTTTCCTTTTTTCCCTTAAGAAAGAGGACATTTTCACAAATAATTCCATGAATTTGAGAGAGAACGCCATGATATTCAATAAATGTCATTACATCTTAGTCCAAATAATAATCCACCAACAAGTGAGCATCTCTCAGAATATCTAGAGATCGTCCATTATAGGTAACAGGATCAGAATTTAGAGAAGAATTAATTTATGTTAGAAGAGTTATGAGTCTTTCAAAAGCACGTCAATATATTTTCTATTGGTGAGGGTGTCATTCACTTAGCGAGTAATCTAATGTATCATGTACACATGTGATATATTGATGCTCAACATCACTTTAAGTAGGAAAAAGTTCTTCAGAAGTTTGGGATTGCTAAAATTGCGTAGATATAATAACCAATATAGTGAGTGCGATAAATTTCAATTATTGTTTGGACTTGATTGAAGCTATGACTGAAGTGGACAGAGGTTATGGGAAAGGAAATTTGGGTGTGACTAACTAACGCATGAAAGTGGAGTTTTAGTCTAAATTTTGGCTCTTTAGAATTATTTTTGGTACCACATTGATTTGTATATTTAAATTTATAATGAACTATTAATAGAGGCTAGTGTGATTAGTTCAAATTATCCCTAAATCCCAATTCGTGAGCGCCTTTATTAATAGTGAAATAATTTGTTTTATATTATTAAGATTACGACACTAGATAAACAGTCAATTACTAAAATACAGAGAATAAGTTGTTTGTCCTCACACATTATAAAGAACATGTCGTTTACACCTAACGGCAACAAACAAAATTGATGCGCGACAAGCGACAATCGTCATTTCCTCCAAATAAGCGAGATCAAATCTCAAATTTGTAAAAAAATATGTGGAGGTTTATTTGATATAAGCATAACGACACATCGTTAGATCCTCAATCGACTGTACAACTTTAAAATGTTCAAATTTGTGACAGACAAACTTGTGGAAAATGAGAGTACTAAAGACCAAACGGCATTTTGTTATTTTTGAACCAAAGCAAATTTTTAGACAATAAACTGCAGGGAACATTTTCAATAAAACAATAACATAAATAAGAGAGAAAAGACATAAAAGAGATATTTTGAGTGTCGTGATTTCTTATAAAGCTCATTACATCTTAATCCACTCAATAATTCATCAATAAGTAGACATCTCCCAGCATATACAGAGGTCCCTTATAGGTACTAGAATCAGAGCAGAACCAATACCTAATTCGACATTGTTGATATGGAACCGAAGTGTTCAACTATCAGACCAGAGTTTACTTCCTTTTCAAAAAGAAGCAGACGTGTCAGTTTGTACACAAGAATTAGAAACCTTTAAACTCCAGAAGGGTCTCCTGGTTTCAATCAGCATGGTTTATTACACCATGTTTCACTTACGCTATGTGAAGGCTTAGCATGTCATCTCCAGCAGCAACAAACTGCAGAGGCATAAGATGTCAATGAAAAGAAAAGGCAATTTAAGCGACCGCTATTTCATCCAGACCTTGCTCGTTTTGTTGTTGGAACATCAGACTCCCCCTCACCCGGCTCATGTTCCTTACAGGTTTTGGTTTCATGTGCCTCTTGCTTCTCGCTTGGATCTATGAAACTTTTCTCTAGTATAGAGTTGGCCTTACTTGAGCCAATTCCTTTGCTGGGAGGAGCCTGTTCTGAAATTTCAGATTTTTCATTTTCGGAGGGCTGATGCATATTTGACAACCGATCGTCGGTGTCATTAGAGTTGGAAGAAGACGCCTTGAACTTGTTTTCCATCTTTTTATGCTGGTCAAACATCTTTTCAAGGTACTTCCCTTGTTCTTCAATTTGCAACTGCAATTTTCTTTGGTTCTGCGTTTATAAAGTAAACATGAGATTAATGAGAGATGCAAGTTCAAGGGCTTGAGTGTGTAATATATAATATGGATTTGTCAACTGAACTTTGATGAGTAGCAATCAAGGGAAATGAGTTAACCAAAAACCAAGAGCAAACTGAGATTTAAGTGCTGCTAAATGGAAAGTTCAACATTAAGAACATGATTCATTTATTATTCTCTATGAATGCTTTTCACGTTAGTAGGTTTTGCAGGGAAACGAAGAATCGTTTTAGAGCTAAACAGTTGTTGAAACAGAAAAAGTGATTCATGTTCATGTGTGGTGCCACATTGTGCTTGCCTAATCCACATTTGCATGTAACACGCTTTTGCTGAAAATACAAGAAAAAAAGCTGTGTTACAAAAATACCTCGAGTTGTTCATGGAGGCGCTTCTGGAGTTCCACCTGCAACCGCAATGCCTCTGTGATCCCAATACTCCTGCGCATGGAAAAACATTTTCATGGGTCAACTTTGCAAAAAGAGTAATACGTACTTTATTAAGGGCGACAGAGTTGCTTTATCCACAAGTAAAAGTCCATACAGTTGACAAGTCATTATGTGTTGCCTCTTTTTTACGTTTTACATCTCTCAGGAACAACAACATCAATACATGAGTTTTCTGTCTGTGTAAAGGAAAATACATACGTGTTCAACTCTTTTGATCTCACATCTTCAGCAGGACTAGATTTTTTCTCAGAAAGGCCTGCAATAAAAGAAAACACACGTAGCACATTTTCAACTTATTATCCATCTATGATTACTAATATATATACTCAGAAGCAAAAGGACAAGTAAAGCAAATGGTAGACTGCAATCTTTTAAATATACTACAGTCATTGGGAGTCGATATTTAGACAAGAAAGGCTGCATAGGCGAAGGGGGCTAAAAGTTCAAACACCTAAACAAGAAAACATATGCATAAATGTTAAGAAAGTTGGAAAGCCACATGTCTCAATGATACTTATTATCCATCTATGATTACTAATATATATACTCAGAAGCAAAAGGACAAGTAAAGCAAATGGTAGACTGCAATCTTTTAAATATACTACAGTCATTGGGAGTCGATATTTAGACAAGAAAGGCTGCATAGGCGAAGGGGGCTAAAAGTTCAAACACCTAAACAAGAAAACATATGCATAAATGTTAAGAAAGTTGGAAAGCCACAGGCCTCAATGATGTTATCAGGCAAAAATCAGAGAGGAAGAACGAAGGATGCAACCATCATTACCTTCTGATGACTCAGGTTTGTATCTGGCTGTTCTATACTTCTATGAATTAACAAAAAAGACAAATTTAGAAACCAATAAAATTAGCAAGAAGTTTAGGAAAAGAACCAAGCAAGACTTTTAACATACCTGCAAGTGGCTTTTTACATGGTAAATTGTTAATCCCGGAACTTTCATCAGATTTAAGATACCTTTTGGAGTAGCTCCTGTATGTTAAAACTATTAAGCAAATATCGAGAGAAAGTTCTGCTTTGAGGCCTAATAAAATAAAGAGTTATAACAGGATCAAGTGGGTTACACACGTTCACTGCCACCAAGCATGTTGACAGCTTCCACAAAGGCCTCGTGTAGTTCTTGTGTCCAACGCATTCTGGGTTTGGTTGAGGATGCAGTAGACAATGGATCAGGAATAGTTGACTGTTCTCCAGATTGAAATGGCCGATGCTGATAATTTTGGATCTGCTGCACCGAGGTATCAACCGATTGTTTAAGCACCTTCGGGGAAAAAATGGAAAAAAAAAAAGAAAATGTCAGACACAGGAAAGAATTTGAAGTCCATTATACTAAGGAGTTTCTTTTTGTTGAAAATCCCGTAAGAAAATAATAAATATGGACAGAAGGCTTTTTTTATCTTAGAAGAACTGTTAACAATAATCAAAGTAGTCTTAGGCGCACTTAGAGATTAAAAACACAAAACAACATATATATTTTTACTCTTTACAGGATAAGAACACCATGAAATTATTTCAAAATTTCAGTTCATTGGAAATACTGTCAATTTGAAAATGCAACAGGCACTTCAAAGGCATGCCATAAAAAAAAAACTGCAAATTATGTACACACCTCTGGTTTGGAATCTGTTGTATTATCATTAACAGGGAGGTCAGGCCAAAATTGACCCAAATCCTCACCGATTGAAATCACCGGCCAATCTGGCCAATCAGTCTTTTCATTATGAGCCTCAGATGTTACAACAACAGCACTACTTTCCACCTGATCATTCTGGACAATTCCAGAAAAATCAAGTAAATCCTGAATTGAATCTGGACACCAGGAGATGTCCTTATTTTCTTCAATATGACCAATAAATTCTGTAGATTGCACTTCTGAAAGGGAAGAATGGATTGGTGGCATTCCACCACTTGACTGAGAAATAACTGGAGAATAGAGGGAATGCCTTTCATGTGGGGAAACTGAAGATATAGGTACATCACTCAGGACCCTGGAGGATGGTGAAAATAAATGCCCACCAGACCCAGCACTGGAACTTAATGGAGAAGCCTGTCTTGTAGATGAATTTATCATCATTTTCCTCTGTGGAGAAACCTGGAAAGTATCTGGCAGCTTAGAATACTTGTCTTCAATAGGGGTTGAACCAACCGGAAAAGATAAAGACATAGCTTGAGAAGACCCCGGGTGGCTCAGCTGCTTTGCATTTGACCCCTGAACAAATAAAGCAGGGCGCATATTTATTATATAGCAGGTTTATTAAGAGTAGCAACCGGTTTCAGCAACTCAAATATAACAAAAGCAACATCTTCATTATATGGGGTATCTTAAGCCTATATACTTTTTTTGCTTGAATCTGAAGCATAGTACTTGCTAATCCTACTGGAATTACTCGAAAGTGAAAAGCATATATTCTGGTCCGTGACAGGAAAATAACAAAGAACACCATCAACAATATTGGAATCATATATTAATCGAGTCCATAAAGAAAAAAAAGTGTTAAGGAACAAGGAACGCGAAGAGGCCCAAGTAGTCATTAGCCAACCCAAGATTTTGAGATAAAGACATAGATAAATAAAAGTTGAGGATGCATGGAGCACAGTTTACCAACTTTAAAAACAAGGCCACAAATTTTTGAGCATCTACTATCCATGTATCTATGTACTTAATTGTGTGTGATCATGTATATCTAGTATCTACTGAAACAACGCATAGCTGCGAAAATAGGTAACTATTCATATTATACCTGTTTATTGTTTCTTTTTTTACCAGTAAAATCTATTGATCGACTCACTTCTTTTCTTTTTTCTTTTTCATTTTCTTCTGTGTGAATCAAGGTAAATTTAATCATATAAGTGACTAGACACGAATATATGCAAGTTTTTACCTACTCAGAAAACCCAACAAAGCAAACTTTGATTTAGACAAGTGTCTTACACATCATATACCATTACAGTAATTCAACCATAACCCACTATATCCTCTCTCCCTTCCCCTAGAGAAGAATAATAAACCATCCAACTCAACCACCAATAACAAAAAATTGATTCAATAAAATATCATCTAAAAGCAAATCTAGCACAAACAGCTATCAAAATTGATGGATAAGTACTAGGACAGAAGAGAACAGTGACAAAGTCTGAACATTTACAACACACTTCACCAAAACTATAAGATCATCATCTTAAGCTCCACTATGCATTCGACAACGTAAAAGGACAAAGAGACAGAACATGAGCTGGAATTAACCTTCTAGAGCATAATAATCATGTTTTAAGAATCCAAATCACAATACCATGGTCCATGGATATGGTCCCTACCCACAATCTCCAAAGGAACCATTACTAAATTCTCATATAAAGCAAAACACATATACATAATCAAATGCATAAAACACCCAAACAGCAAGAGAGAAACCGGACCGTTGCCCAAAATGAAAAGAAACAAAGGGAGCCCATCAACGAAAACACTCTACATATCATCAATACATATCAATCAACAAAAACCCAATTCAGAGTACAACAACTAAAATCCAAAACCTCAAACTAAATTCCAAAATCTCAAAAGAAAAACTCATACATCGAGAAAAGTAGGACATGCAGACATAAAAATTGAAAAACTCAAACTGGGTATTGATTTTTCTTACAGAAAAGTTCGAAACACTGAAACTGGAACCCAAATAAGCTCGATTTGATTCGTTAACCCGGAGCAAAGGGAAGGAGTATGGAAAAGCACTATTGGAAAAAACGATATGATGGTTTTGTGTTACTGAGTTGGAACTCACAAAAACTCTTGTTTTGTCCTTAAAGGTAAAAAGGGTCTAATCCATTTGGCTTAAATTTTGTGTGATTCCATTCCATGACTAATTGAGGCTGCGTCAGGCTGAACTAGAAACGAGTCTCAATCCTCGAGTTTTGGCCGTCAGATTGAGGCTCGTGGTGTTTTGTTTAATGGGTAACGAACGGTGTTGACTCACTCGAATTTGTTCATAAAATATTGGCGCTCCAATAGTTGATTGCACAATGGCGGCCATACAAGGTCAGTGGTCCCTTTCCAAGTGGTCCTTGTTTTCTTCTCTCTTTGTTTTCTCCTTTGGTGGGTCCTGTACGGTAATTTCACATCTTTGCGGGTACAAAGTGTTCATTTGGATTTGGTCAATTACTTCTTCCATACCCAAATAGAAATCTAAAACGAAACAGTTAGCCATTACAACCCAATCATTGCATCACTGAGATCATCAATATTATTCTTTTTCTCACGGGAAATTTCCGTATAACACTATAATTTCTCTACTTTCTAAAATTTTGGTCATCTTTACTCCTACTTTAGTACTCTTGCGTGGTGTTCAAGCATATTATATTCCTACTAAATTTCTATGGTTTTGAAGGCCCTATTAATTTCTAAGCAAGTGGTCTGTAATCTTGACTATTGACAATTCTATAACTAATTGCATCATCTTGTAATACTGTTTCACCTCAAAGCGGCGAGGAAAACTTTGTCCAATTGTACATGCTTCTCTCGTTATTTCTCTTGTATCAATTATGAGGCAGCATTTAATGGTGCCATATATATACGGTGTACCTAATGAAATTTTGATATTATTATAAAAAATAAAAGAAGAAAATACAAGAAAAATACAGAGAGAATTTTCAAAAGTATAGAGAAAATTTTCTTATTATTCTATTCTTCTTCATATATACAATACATGCGCAATGGCATATTTATAGGCTTACGATCATAAATGCTAGAATACCAAAAGATTATATATAGGTTACAATGTAAAACACTACTAAATAGGATTTAAATAGGAGTTAGAAAATCTAAAGATTAGGAGTTATAGAATATGAACATCCATATATAAATTAATATATTCATAACAGATATAACTTCTTTTTCATGAGTGACAAACATATTTTAAAATAGAAATACCATACTACGTATATGTGGTACATAACAAAATTACGTATGAATTTTGTCATGAAGTACTAACACTTTCATATTACGTGGCACGTAATTATATGATGAACTAACAAAGTCTACACTAAAGGTCCGCTTGGTTGCAATGATGGAATGGTAATGGTAATAGTAATAGTAATCAGAATAGAATAGAAAAGAATGATAATATAATTATATTGTTTGGTTGAAATGGTGGAATCAGTAACTGAATGGACATTTTTATGTTTGGTTAACTGTGAAAAGGAATGGAATTAGTTGTATAATTATAAAAATAATATTTATTTTAATTATTTTAAATTACATTTAGTATTTAATTATTTCATTAAATTATTTCACATTTAGCATTATTTTATCTTATTTAATTATTTTTATTAATTAAATTATTATTTTATTAAATTATTTTATATCTAGTACTAAATTATTTTATTAATTAAATTATTTATTAAATTATTTGTCATTTACCATAATTTTATTTTATTATTTTTAAAATTATTTTTTATAAATTAAATTATTTAACATTTATCGTTATTTTTTTTATTATTTTTCTAAATTGTTTTATTAATTAAATTATTTTACATTTAGCATTATTTTATTTTATTTTATTAAATTGTTTTGCATATAGCATTATTTTATTTTATTTTATTATTTTTAAATTTTTTATTAATTATTTTTATTAATTAAATTATTTTTTATTACATTTTATAAAATTATTTTTTACTAATTAAAGTATTATTTTATTAAATTTCTTTACATTTAGTATTATTTTAATTTATTAAATTATTTTTTATTAATTAAAATATTATTTTATTAAATTATTTTACATTTAGTATTATTTTATTTTATTTTATTATTTTATTAATTATTTTTTATTAATTAAATTATCATTTTATTAAATTATTTTACATTTAGCATTATTTTACTTTATTTTATTATTTTATTTAATTATTTATTTTTTTATTAATTAAATGGTATTCCATTCCATTCCACCTTATAGATTGGATGGAATAGAATTCCACCATATTTCATTCCAATGGAAAG
>JXTC01001144.1:2184-12580 GCA_002914845.1 Trema orientale | reverse complement strand
TGACCGAAAATTGCCATTTGGGAAAACAAGGTGCTAGATCGAACGAAATGGGTTCTTGACCACCAGATACTCTTTATCAGTTACCTTGACGTAGTAGGTAAGTTTCAAGCAACAAACTCCTTGTTTTGAATTCTCTCTAAAAGGAATGACCAAAATTGACAAAAATTGCCATTTGGGAAAACATGGTGCTATATACAACGAAATGAGTTCTAGGCCACCAAATACTCTTTATTTGGTACCTCGAGGTATTAGGTAAGATTAGAGCGACAAACTCCTTGTTTTTTACTCTCTCCAATGAGAATGACCGAAATTGACCGAAAATCGCCATTTGGGAAAACAAGGTGTTAGATACAATGAAACGGGTTTTTGACCACCAGATACTCATCATCTGGTACCTTGAGGTAGTAGGTAAGTTTCAAGCAACAAACTCCTTGTTTTGAATTCTCTCTAAAAGGAATGACCAAAATTGACCAAAAACTGCCATTTGGGAAAAAACAAGGTGCTAGATAAAACGAAATGAGTTCTAGGCCACCAAGTACTCTTTATTTGGTACCTTGAGGTATTAGGTAAGATTGGAGCAACAAACTCCTTGTTTTTAACTCTCTCCAAAGAGAATGACCAAAATTGACCGAAAATCGCCGTTACTGAAAATAAGGTGCTAGATACAATGAAATGAGTTCTAGGCCACCAAATACCCTTTATTTGGTACCCTGAGCTAATAGGAAAGTTTCTAGAAACAAACACTTTGTTTGGAATTCTTTGTAAAGGGAATGACCAAAATTAACCGAAAATTGTCATTTGGGAAAACAAGGTGCTAGATAGAACAAAATGAGTTCTCGGCCACAAAATACTCTTTATTTGGTGCCTTGAGATAATAGGTAAGTTTTATGCAACAAACTCCTTGTTTTGAATTCTCTCTAAAGGGAATGACCGAAATTGACCAAAAATTGCCAGTTGAGAAAACAAAGTTCTAGATACTACAAAATGGGTTTTAGACCACCAAATACTCTTTATTTGGAACCATGCGGTATTAGGTAAGACTAGAGCAACAAACTCCCTGTTTTGAAATCTCTCCAAAGAGAATGACCAAAGTTGACTGAAAAATGCCATTTGGGAAAACAAGGTGCAAGATACGACGAAATGAGTTCTACACCAACATATACTCTTTATTTGGTACCTTGAGGTAGTAGGTAAGTTTCGAGCAACAAACTCCTTGTTTTGAACTCTCTTCATAGAGAATGACCAAAATTGACCGAAAATTGCTATTTAGAAAAATATGGAGCTAGATAGAAGGAAATGGGTTCTAGACCACCAAGCACTCATTATTTGGTACCTTGAGGTCGTAGGTAAGAGTGGAGTAACAAACTCCTTGTTCTGAACTTTCTCCAAAGAGAACGACCAAAATTAACTGAAAATTGCTATTTTGGAGAACAAGGTTCTCGATAAAACGAAATGAGTTCTAGGCCACCAAATAATCTTTATTTGGTACCTTGAGGTAGTAGGTAAGATTGGTGCAACAAACTCTATGTTTTGATCTGCCTCCCAAGAGAATGACCAAAATTGACCACAAATTGCCATTTAGGAAAACAAGGTGCTAGGTACAACGAAATGAGTTCTAGACCACTTAATACTCTTTATTTGGTACCTTGAGGAAGTATGTAAGTTTCGAGCAACAAACTCTTTGTTTTGAACGCTCTCCAAAGAGAATGACCAAAATTGACCGAAAAGTGTCATTTGGGAAAAAAAGGTGCTAGACGCAACGTAATGGGTTCTTGACTACCAAATACTCAGTAGAGTATTTGGTACCTTGAGGTAGTAGGTAAGTTTCAAGCGACAAACTCCTTGTTTTGAATTCTCTCTAAGGGAAATGACCAAAATTGACCGAAAATTGCCATTTGGGAAAACAAGGTGCGAGATACAACGAAATGTATTCTAGGCCACTAAATACTATTTATTTGGTACTTTGAGGTAGTAGGTAAGATTGGAGCAACAAACTTCTTGTTTTGAACTCTCTCCAAAGAGAATGACCAAAATTGACTGAAAATTACCATTTGGGAAAACAAGGTGCTAGATACAACGAAATGCGGTCTAGACCACCAAATACTCTTTATTTGGTACGTTGAGGTAGTAGGTAAGTTTCGAGTAACAAACTCCTTTCTTTGAACTCTCTCCAAATGGAATGAGCAGAATCGACCGAAAATTGCCAGTTGGGAAAATAAGGTTCTAAATAAAACGAAATGATTTCTAGGCCATCAAATACTCTTTGTTTGGTCCCTTGAGGTAGTAGGTAAGATTGGAGCAACAAACTCCATGTTTTGAACTCTCTCCGGAGAGAATGATAAAAATTTACTAAAAATTGCTATTTGGGAAAACAAGGTGCTAGATACAACGAAATGGGTTCTAGACCACCAATTACTCATTATTTGGTACGTTGAGGTAGTAGGTGAGTTTCGAGCAAAAAACTCCTTGTTTTGAACTCTATCTAAAGGGAATGACCAAAATTGACCGAAAATTGCCATTTTGGAATACAAGGTGCTAGATAGAACGAAATGAGTTCTAGACCACCTAATACTCTTTATTTGGTACCTTGAGGAAGTAGGCAAGTTTCGAGCAACAAACTCCATGTTTTGAACTCTCTCAAAGGAGAATGACCAAAATTGACCGAAAATTGCCATTTGGGAAAACAATGTGCTAGATACAACGAAATGGGTTTTTGACCACCAAATACACATTATTAGGTACATTGAGGTAGTAGGTAAGTTTCAAGCAACAAACTCGTTGTTTTGAATTCTCTCTAAAGGGAATGACCTAAATTGACCGAAAATTGCCATTTGGGAAAACAAGGTGCTGGATGCAACGAAATGAGTTCTAGGCCACCAAATACTCTTTATTTGGTACCTTGAGGTGTTATGTAAGATTAGAGTAACAAACTCCTTGTTTTGAACTCTCTGCAAAGAGAATGACCAAAATTGGCCGAAAATTGCCATTTGGGAAAACAAGGTGCTAGATACAACGAAATGAGTTCTAGACAACCAAATACTCTTTACTTGGTACCTTGAGGTAGTAGGTAAGTTTCGAGCATCAAACTCCTTGTTTTGAACTCCCTCCGTAGAGAATGACCAAAATTGACCGAAAATTGTCGTTTGGGAAAACAGGGTGTGTAACACCCCCCAGTTTAACCATAATCATATACAGCCAAACTGGGAAGCGTTCTTCTTTTTTAAACATTATCTTTAGTTTTATAAAAAGGTGCACAAATTTGAACTTTCTAAAATCTTTAAACAAAGCAACTGTATGACATTTCTTGTTTAAAGTGTCTTTATAAAATGTACAATCAAAAGAAGTTTTCACCAGTCTATTTTGCCATCAGTGGTAGTATTTACATTATACCAAAATATCTAAAACCAACAAAAATGTCGCCCACAGGTCAAGCTCGTCCATATCTGTATGATCACGGCGAAAAAAGGCAAGCCAGGCAACCAGCTAGTCGGCACCAAAATGTATCTCGTCATCTGCATCACAAGACTAAAATGAGCCAAAGCTCAGTAAGTAAAAACTACGCATGCTTATGTATGCTTTAATATCCCATAAAGTTCCCATTGTACCCTTTTTTTTTTTTAAACATTTGAGTCCATGTATTTTCCTTAAAAATTATTCATAGTTGAGCCCCTTAGCACACTGCTAGTCCCGTAAGTCAATAGGTTGTGATAACATTGGGCGGAAACTCTGGCCAAGAGTAAAAAAGTAAGGTGTGACCGTCGTGTGATGTTTTTGAAAACTCCTTCCCTCATCGAAGGGGCATCCCACACCGCGCTAGTATTGTCCCGCTTCAACGAGACACATCATAAGATCCGCAAGTCCCGCTTCAACGGGAGAGTCTACATCAACAGACTTACCTACCCAGCTCTGACAGACTAGCAATTGTACTTAAAACTTATCTTATAAAATTGGTACAATGGTACTTACTTTCAAATACCTTGTAATAAAATTCCTAATTTGTATGCAAGACGTGCCATGCACATGCCATTTCATAATTTTCAGGAATAAACAAGTTTCACATAACGCATATTCTATGTAGTTCTTGTGATGCAGTTGTAAGTCTTTACTTACCTATTGTCCTGAATAGAAATTGATAGTGGAAAGGGTCAATATCCCCTAGAGATTGGTGTGCCAATCACCTGTCATGATATTCTCTTATTCTGGATGCACATTTTTCTAAAATAAATGAACTAAGATACTTGGACAAGACTGAAATCACTGCTTTCACCAAATTAGGAAACTTGATCATATAATAACTCAGAAGCATACAAATCACTTAAGGTACTTGGTAGTCAATAACTAGTATTGAAAAACTGTTTAAAAGTACCAAAATATGAATACTAGTTCATTAGCACAAAAATGATCCAAAATAGCACATAATCTTGTAAAACTAGTCCAATTGCCTCTAAATGGTGCCATTTCATTTTAAAATTATTTGGACAGCACCTCCCCTATTTCTAGGACATCCCCATATGATTAAAACCATGGTTTTAAACCTGCAATAACAATTAACAATCCAATTCCCACATGTACACATCAAAGAGGATCACTTAGAACAATCTAAGTGTACTTGAACTCTTTTTCGGTTTAAACAAGTTTAAAACCACTTTTACACTTGTATCTCAATAGAATCAGCCACCAAATGAGTGTAATAAATAATAGGATCCATAAAATATACACTCCAAATTTAGAAAATCAGATTACAAGTAGAAAAACATAATCTACCACACATGAAAATACTTAAATCTATAACTAGTACACTTTAGGGCTTTAGGTTTAAATTTAATCCTCCACTTAAATTTTGCGTTTCCCGCAATATGTAAGGGTTCCTAGGACTATTATACATCAAACAATAACCTTGGTTTTAGAGCTGAAACAAGAGAAATTAACTATAACTTCAAAATCCTACAGAATGCGCACCTTGACTAGTCTGAGTTTTTATTGAAGCTCTTGCCTTCTACCTCCACCAAATTGATTCCCAAGGCTTTAAAACTTATTTTAGGACTCAAGAGAACCTAGAGGAACCATTATTTAATTGCGAGCAAGTGGTGAATTGAAATTAGAAAACAAAACATAGGAAGAAGAATTAGTATAACTACCTTGACTAGTTTTGATCTATCTTGCTTTCTAGAGCTCCAACTTGAGTTCTAGCACTTGGAAACTCTTGGAAATGATTAAGGGAAGTTGAGTGAAGTGTAGGAAGGTATTGGAGGGGCTCAGGTCGTGGCTGGAGAGAAAGGGAAGGCAAATGACCAGATTTGGTCTAAAAGTGATACTTAAGGACTAAGAAATGGCATAACTTAAATTCTAAGGGGTATTTTGGATATTTTGCTCATTACTTTCCATTTGTCAAGCCCTAAAACATCCTTAGCATACTCACCACGTTGCTGGTCATTCCCATACATCCAAGGATAGCCAAAGTTGGTGAATTCTAGTTTAGAAAGTGAAAACTAGTAATACTTTTACTTATGATCCTATATGGCCAATCTTATTGTAATTTGGTATAACCTAGCCCCATAACTAATCATTAAACATAAAAATAAGTCAATTACACTCCAATTAACATTGCAACCATAGTATTAGCACTCAATTATTAGAATGCACAAAAATGACATTACGCGATTAAGCTTAATCTATGTAACATCTAGCTCCTCACATAATTAAGAAAGCCAATAATTAACATGTTCTAATTGCATATTAGGCATCTAGAGGTCATTAATACCTGTTTCATGAAAACATGCTCATTCTTTATGTTATGTGCATTACATGCATGTTATTACACTAACGATTGTCGAAGTGTCCCGATGCAGTGTAAAGGTTCAATACCCTCAGCGAGAGAGCTCGGTGTGCTAAAAGAACAAAGAAAATATTCATGAATTGCAATACTAAATTCACATGCATTAAGATCATGTTGGTTGACAACTAGGTCAAATAGTAGTTTTTCGGTAAAATGTAATTTTCACGTACTTCGGAGCCGAATTCACTGTGTGTTTAACACGTCAAATAGGCTTAATTCAATGTCTAGGACACATTTATAACATTTTATTTTTCGGCTCCAGGTAAGCACGAGGTGGCATTCAGGACACTAATTCGTATTTAGTTGCACTAAGCTAGCTTAGGTTAAGTTTAATCGCATAATGTTATTTTTGTGAATTCTAATTATTAAGTGCTAATACTATGCTTGAATTATTAATTAGAGTCTAATTGACTTATTTTTATGATTAATGATTGGTTATGGGGCTAGGTTCCACCAAATTACAATAAGATTGGCCATATAGGATCATAAGTCAAAGTATGACTAGATTTCACTTTCTAAGCTAGGATTCACAAACTTTGGCTACAATTGGGTGTATAGGAGTGACCAGCAATGTGGTGACTATGCTAAGGATGTTTTTGAGCTGGACACATGGAATGCAATGAGCAAAAGACCCAAAATACCCCTTAGAAATTTAGTTATGCCTTTTCTTAGTCATTAAGTATCACTTTTTGACCAAATCAGGTCATTCTCTTCTCCTTTTACTCCAACCACGACCTGAATAGCTCCCATCAATTTTTAGACTTCTTTCAGATCCCCTTATCCATATCCAAGAGTTTCCAAGTGGTAGAAATCGATTTGGAGCTCTAGAAAGAAAGCTAGACCAAAACTAGTCAAGGTAACTCTACTAAGTTCTTCTTTCTGGGTCTTGTGTTTTAATTTGAATTTTCTACTTGTTCCCACTTAAATATTGGTTTCTTCAGGTCCTCTTAAGTTAAGAAATCTATTTCTAAGCCTTGGGAATCAGTTTGGTGGAGATAGAAGGCAAGAACACTAGTAAAGACTCAAACTAGTTAAGGTGAGGTTTATGTTGGATTTTGAATTTGTAGTGAGTTTCTTTTGTTTCAGTCCTTAAACCTAAGCTATTAGTTGATGAATAATGGTCCTAGGAATCCTTATCTATTGCTGAAAATGTGAAATTTAAGTGGAGGATTAAATTTAGACCTAAAGCCCCAAAGTTTGCTATTTATGGATTTAAGAATTTTCATGTGTAATAGATTAAGTTTTCTATATTTTTAATCTGATTTCTTAAAATTGGAATGTGTATTTTATTAATCCTAGTGCTTATTACACTTATTTAGTGGCTGGTTGTGATGGCACACAAGGGTAAAAGTGGTTTAGACTTTGTCCAAATAGAAAGGAATTCAAGTGTACTTGAGTTGTACCGAAAGATCCTATTTGATGTGGCTATGTGGGAATTGGATTGTTAATTGTTATTGCAGGTTTAAAACCATGATTTTAATCATGTGGGGATGTCTTAAAAACAGGGGAGGTGCTGTCCAAATGTTTTAAAAAATAAAGTGGCACCATTTAGGGGCAAATGAGCTAGTTTTTACGAATTATGTGCCATTTTTGATTAGTTTTGTGCTAATGAACTAGCATTTATATTTTGTACTTTTAAGTAGTTTTCAATACTAGTTATTGACTGCCAAGAATGTTAAGTGATTGTATACTTCTGAGTCATTATAGGATCAAGTTTGCTAATTTGGTGAAAGTTGTTATTTCGGTCCTGTCTAAGTATCTTAGTGCGTTCATTTTAGAAAAATGTGCACCTGGAATAAAAGAATTTCATGACAGGTGATTGGCACACCAATCTCTTGAGGGTATTGATTCTTTCTAATATTGATTTCTATTCAGGATACGAGGTAAGTAAAGTATTCAACTGCAACACAAGAATTACGTGCTATGTGGGTATCTATTATGTTCATTTCTTTTATGCTTTGCATCATGGTTATAAGCATGATCATTGGCATTTTGGTTTTAGTGTACATGCTTGGCATTTCTAATATGGCATTATTATATACATCATGAGGCCATGCATGTTTTACAGAGAAGTCTAAGATAGGTGACAGGTTTCCAAAATGCCGTAGTAATATTGTGCAAGGCTATGTTTACCACAGAAAAGTTAAGACCAGGTAACTTTAAGAAGGTTTTGTGTCACTGTTACGGGGAAGCGGGATGAACACTTACAGTTCAGAGTGGCAGTCCCAGGAGAGGGGCAAGGCTGACGGGATTAGTTAGAAGGTTTGCCACAATATTCCTCCTCCAAATTATATAATAGATTACACTACAGTCTTGGGCCGCCTTATCTCTTGAGGTCGACAGGGTAACGATGGAATAAGGTTAGTAATGAGCTCCACTGTGGTGAGAGCCGGCCGGAGGAGAGCCGATGGGATATTATCAGTTCAGAAAGCCCTGCAGGCGCAGTGCCGAACCGAACATTGTACACAAGACAGGGGGACCGAAGGAAAACTATTATACCAGTAGGCTTAAGCAAGTATGATCATGCATTTAATATATGTCTTTAAGCACCATTTCATCCATTACCTTACTTACTGAGCCGTAGCTCATTAAAGTCTTGTGTTGCAGGTAATGATTGAGGTGATTAGATGAGCTTGTGTGCTGGAGTAGAGGCCCAACCTTGGTATTGTACATATGGATATTTTGACCACATGTAGGGGCCTAGTTTGTGTATTTTAGGATGCTTTGTAGTCTCTCAGCAGAGTTATTTTTAGTTTGATTTCTCGATACTTATTTACAACCTTTTATTTTGTAATATACGTATGTACTGATCCACGTTATGTTTGTAAATAATGCTATCTATCCATAGAGTTTTAAAGAAAATAAAAAGTTCAAATTAACCCGTATTTTTTTTTTGGAAAAACGAATATAAGATTATTTTCTACAAGTAACGCCTCTTTAAAAGAGAGAGTTAATAATTTCTACTGGTAGTACGTGGATAAGTAGGGCGTTACAATCTAAGCTAGCTTAGTGTAACTAATCACCAATTCAGTACAGTGACTGCCACCTCGTGCTTACCTGGGGCCGACCAATAAAATGCTATAATTGAGTCCTAAACATTAAATTAAAGCTATTTGACGTGTTAAACGAACTGTGAATTAGGCTCCGAAAAGTGTGAAAAATGTATTTTACCGAAAAACTACTATTTGACCTAGTTGTCGACTAATATGATCTTAATGTATGTGCATATAGTATTGCTATTCCTAAATATATTCTTCGTTCTTTTCACACACTAAGCTCTTTCTCTCTGAGGGTATTGAGCCTTTACACTGCATTGGGACACTTTAACAATCATTAGTATAATAACATCTATGTAAATGCATGTAACACAATAAATGAGCATGTTACTATGAAAATGGTATTAATGACTTCTAGATGCCTAATATGAAATTAGAATATGTTTATTATTAGCTTAATATGCATGTGAGAATCTCGAGCACCACAATTCTCCCCTCCTTATAAAATTTCGTCCTCGAAATTTGCTTACCAAAATAAGTGTGAATACTTGGTTCTCATCTCTTCTTCTCTTTCCCATGTGGCCTCTTCCACTTCATGGTTCTTCCACAGTACTTTGACCAAAGGGATTTTCTTATTTCTAAGTTCTTTTTCTTTTGTATCTAAAATCTTCACTGGATGTTCCTCGTAACTCACGTCTTGACTTAGCTCCAGTTGCTCATAACTCAAAACATGTGAGGGATTCGAAATGTACCTCCTTAACGTAGAGACATGAAATACATTGTGTACGTTTGACAATGAAGGTGGCAAAGCGAGTCTGTAGGCAATTTCTCCAACTTTGTCGAGTACCTCGAAAGGACCTACATATCTGGGACTTAGTTTTCCTTTCTTCCCAAACCTCATCATTCCTTTTACGGGAGCAACCTTCAAGAATACTTTATCTCCAACATTGAATTCTAGTTTTCTTCTTTGAGGATCTGAATAATGTTTCTGTCTACTTTGAGCAGCTAGTATCCTTTTCCGAATCTTTTCTGCTACCTCATTTGTCTCTCTTATCAGTTCTGGACCAAGAAATTTTCTCTCCCCCATCTCATCACAATGAATTGGAGATCTACACTTTCTTCCATACAACGCTTCATAAGGAGGCATTTCAATGGAAGCTTGGTAACTGTTATTGTAAGAAAATTCTATAAGTGGTATGTATTTGCTCCAAGATCCATGGAAATCCAACACACAAGCTCTGAGCATGTCTTCAAGGGTCTGTATGGTTCTCTCTGATTGCCCATCAGTTTGAGGATGAAAAGCTGTACTAAATGCCAATTTTGTATCCATTGCCTCTTGAACACTCCTCCAAAGTTTTGAAGTAAATCTAGAATCTCGGTCAGAAATGATAACTTTTGGAACACTATGTAGTCTCACAATCTCTTGGACATATAACCGAGCAAATTAGTCCAAGTTATATGTTATTCTCACCGGAAGAAAATGAGCTGATTTGGTATATCTATCCACAATCACCCAAATAGCATCATGTCCCTTAGTTGTCTTAGGAAGTCCAACAACAAGATC
>JXTC01001143.1:5176-16908 GCA_002914845.1 Trema orientale | reverse complement strand
ACACCAAAAACAGGGGAAATCTGACTCCTCTGTTTGAGCTGTACTCAATCAACCAGAAAATCAAAGAAAACATTTCTGGATTAAATGATTGAGTTGCACCAAAATGTACTGAAAGAGATCTAGTTTGTTGATTTGGCATAAAAATCAGTTTCGTCATTATTTAAAAAAAAAAGGAAAAGGAAAGATAAACCAAAATGAAACAAAACAGAAAAGAATACAATAGTCAAAGACTTAAATGGTTTTTAAAATTCATGTCATTTACATAATTCAAATTCTTATAATCATGATAAAAGGATAGCGGAAAGGCAATATTTCTCTTGGACCGATCTAGTAGTAATCATGATAAAAGCATTATCACTAGCCAATATGATAGGGTACATTTCACGTTTCTACAACTCATAGTATACTTTCTTTAACACTTCGTACTGATTTCAGGCTCAGTATTTGTTCCTACAAAAATTTAATGATAAGATTATAGTCAGTTCATAAAAAGGGTAGCTAAGATATTTAGAATAAGCGCATTAATTTTCTAAGATGGGAAAAAGTGTATCACCTTTTGAATAATAGTGCATTAGTTCCTCTGCCTCCCATCATTGAGAAGCATGTTCTTAATTGCAAGTAGTTCCTTTAAAGCATCCTTAATCTTCATCCTCTCTGATGGTGATTCCTCTGAACACATTACTCCAATTCGAAAAATCGAAACTATGCACTGATGTTGCATTTTGCCTCTTCTAGTTTGATGCACTGTATTGCTACTAGTTGTTGCTTTCTCTTGTTCTCCTTCTGTTATAAGACCATGATCAGCTATCTCCATTACTCTTCCTGGCAAAGCCACTTTGACAAATTGATTCAAGTTCATTGTGTCATCGAAATCATCATCAGCGGGTCTTTTCCCAGTGAACATCTCCAACAAGAGGATACCAAAGCTGTATACATCTCCCTCAGTTGACACCAAGCTTCCCATACCATATTCTACAATCTCAAAGAAAGTTGAAGATTGAAGTGAGGTTAGTATTTCTTAAGTAAATTTTTTTTTTTTCGTATATGCCTTTTACCAAAAATCTAATCATATGAACATTGATTTCTTAATTAAAATAAAATTGGTAACTAGTACAAGGAAAGGTGGAGTTAATACCAGGAGCTGCATATCCAATAGATCCTTTTATTCCAACAGAGCTTGTGATATTCTGAGATAATTGATTATCATCCTCAGCAAGAATCCTTGACAAACCAAAATCTCCCACGTAAGCAGTCATATCTTCATCAAGAAGAATGTTGCTTGGCTTCAAGTCGCAATGTATGATTGGCATTTCAATATGGTTATGAAGATAATCCAGAGCAGATGCCACATCAATTACCATGTTTAACCTTTGGTTTAGAGTCAACGATTTTTTGTTCTCTTGGTTTCCTCCTTTTCTCTGCAGATGCAACCAACTTTCTAGACTCCCATTTGGCATGAGTTCGTACACAATGGCCTTAAAATCATTACCTTGGTAGTCAACACTTGAGCAAGCAGTGATGACTTTTACAAGATTCCGATGTCGAGCATTCTTCAAAGTTTCACACTCAGCGAGGAAACTCTTGGAAGCTCCTCTTTTTCCGAGGTTGAAGACCTTTACAGCAATGGAGGTCTGTTGTGCTTCAAGAATTCCTTTATATACTGAGCCAAAGCTACCAGAGCCAATTAGATTGCTTGAAGAGAACCCGTTGGTTGCTTTGACGAGCTCCCCATATGAAATATTCAGCAGTGTTTCCCCCCATGAAGCTTCCGAAGATATATTTTCATCCCTTCTCAAACAATAAATTACAACAAAAGATAACATTGAACATACTCCTAAGAGTCCAAAGACCATGGAAATTATCAGTTTGCCCGAATGAGACAAGTTCCATTTCTTTGGCTTTTCCTCAGAGCATATTGCTAGTTTCAGTTCAGGTATACCCCCACAAACCTTGTCATTACCAACAATGGAAATGGCACTAACGTTACTGAAAACTCCTTGTGTTGGTAACTCGCCCTCGAGATCATTGAATGAAAGGTTCAATTTAGATAAAAAGACTAGTTTAGAAAGGCCCTTTGGGATATTCCCGGACAAGTTATTATATGAAAGATCTATTTCATCAATACCTCTCAAAGAACCCAAAGAGTTTGGAATGTGTCCTTCAAAGGTATTGTGGTTGAGATAAAGTCGTTCCAAGCTTGTACAGTCACCAAGGCTAGTAGGAATCTCATCGGACAATTTATTATTAGAAATATCCAATTCAACAAGATTTTTCAAGTTTCCAACTTCCGTAGGTAAAGAACCAGTGAAACGATTCCTAGACAACCTTAAGGACCTTGATAAAGATGATAGTCTAAAGACATCTCGAGGAATGGTACCGTTGAGGGAATTACCATAAATATGCAACAAAAGCAATTTTTGGCACTTGCCAAGACTTGAAGGGATGCTTCCTTGGAAATTATTTTCCTCTAACCAAAGCTGGGTCAACAATGTAAGATTTCCAATAGACGAAGGGATTTCCCCAGACAATTCATTTTTGCCCAAGCCCATTTCTTGCAACATTTGAAGTTTACCAATGGTGGTGGGGATAGTACCTGTAAGCTTATTGTAATACATGGCTAATGAATTTAAGCTTACTAGATTTCCAATCCCTGGGGGAATGATTCCTGATATTTGATTTCCCGCTATTGATAGTTTTTCAAGTCCAGCTGAGAGGTTGCCTATTGAAGGGGGCAATGCCCCGCCAAAGTTGTTATCGTCAATAAAGAGAGATTTCATATTACTACAATTAGTCAAGTAGGTGAAGAAGTTCAAGTCATTGGCTTTCCCGGATCCTAGATGGTTGCTTGTAATGCCTAACCATGTCAAGTTCTTGAGATTTTCGAAAATAGCGGGAACCCCTCCGAACAATTGGTTAAGAGAGAGATCAAGCACTAAAAGACTTGAAGCATTTGAAAACGATGCGGGAATGGTACTACTAAGTTTATTTCCCCATGCAATAAGCCATTTAATATGTGGGAGAGTGAAGCCTACATCACGAGGAAGGCTTCCGTGAAGACTATTAGAGGCGAAAGCTAAGGATTCAAGGGAGGAAATATTAAAGATAGATTGAGGGATCATACCAGATATCATATTACCAGAAATGCTAAGAAGAGTCAAGTGCCTCAGTTGTCCGAGTGAATCTGGAATACCTCCGTCCAAGTTATTGCTAGTCAAAGACAGAGATTGAAGAGAGGAAATATTCCCCAGATGTGGCGGAATACTTCCTTTCAAAATGTTTCTCCCAGCATGTAGCTTCAATAGTTTTGATAGAAAGCCAAGCTGAGAAGGAATTTGTCCTGTAAAGTTGTTGCGACTAAAATCAAGGATGATCAAACTAGAACAGTTTGAAAGAGTGACCGGTATTCCTCCCCCGAACGAGTTGTTTGCAAAAACTAACTCTTGCAACCTGAACAAGCGGCCGATTTCGAGTGGAACTTCTCCTTGGAAGTTGTTGTTTGAAAGATCAAGAATTCGAAGGAAACTGAGGTTCCCAACAGAAGGAGGCACGTGACCTGTCAGTCTCCAAGAACTCAAGTTCAACTCTGTGACCCTTTGGTGTCTCAAGCCGCATGAAACACCTTGCCACTGGCATAGATAGAGAGATTCATTCCATGACCTTGTGACACCCAAAGGGTCGTCAATTATCTCAGCCTTGATAGCAAGCAAGGCCTGCCTGTCTCTCTCATTTCCATTGGCTGCAACGATTAAGATTGAAGTCACGATGATCTTAAGGCACAAGATCAGAAGAGAAACGTGGTAAGACATCATCGGCAGAGACTCTGTTGTGCTCATTCTCACAAGGTTAAAGTGAAATGACAACAGCAATATTAATTAGTGTGGAAATTAAATATGGAAATTGCAACACAATAAACAAATGATGAAAGTTGAAAATGATTTTTTGCCTTTGCCTAATTGTCTCCATACAGCAGCTTTCTACTTCTGAGTAACGCATTACAAACGAAAGTTGAAACACATTAAACTAAGTCAACATTCTCTCCTTCCAAAAAATTTAAAATAAAAATAAATGGGAATAAATTTAAGGTGTGACAATAATTCAATTCAAAAGCAAGGAGAAAATTCTTTTGTTCATTCTCTTTTATATGTTTTTTCTTCTTAAACTTGGCTAGATTTTGGTAATTAATTTTTCCAAAGCTCTTTTTTCTTGATCAGGGGTACTTAACGATCTAACATAATGCATATATATAGTCATGCTACTTATACAACCTTCAATAGTTAGCATTTCCTCGTCTTTATCTCGTTTTATCAAAAGTTGGTTTTTTGTTCCTTATTTTTTTGGTTTTTCATACTTAATATTTGGCAGTCAAAAGCGTCAACATTAAAAGGAAAATGGAGTAGCCACCCCCACCCTCCCGTTAAAATGGGATTCTATTCCAGGTCAAGTTATTAACTGAACCAGGTGCATCATCACCTAAATACGGCAGTACATTTTCGAATGTATTAGAAAGTCCAACACGTGTTTGACAATAGTTGATTAAGCGAACGTACGTAACGTAGGGTGTTGATTTTGGTATGAGACGACTTCATGATTCTTGACTAAACTTAGAACTAGAGCCTCTGAAAGCTCAGTAGACAGAAGCTACAAGTCTTGCATAAAACGGTGAACAATACATGATGTTTTGCTGACTTGATATAGAATGTATATATATAGTTTTCAATAGAGATTTTTGTTTTTGTTCCATGAATGAGTACTTTGATCAAGTTGAAAATAACTTGCTATTGGGGTAGGAATAAGTTTTTAGAATGACTTTTTCTAAAGAAAATAATTTGAACTGATTTTTTAAGGAAAAAACTTTAACAAAAAATAATAATATTTAATAGTTTTATGTATATGGTTAGTTTTGAAATTATAAAAAAGAAATACTCTTTAATACGTTCAGATATATATAACTAAGACCATAAAAAAGCATCAAAGTTTCAAATTAATTTTTATTAGTTTTATATATACGGTTAAACTAAAAGTTTTTATTAGTTTTATATATACATACAAATAATACTATTAAACCCTTCAAAAAAAAATGACTAAGACTATTTAAAAAAAAAAGGTAATACGTAAAATTGAAAAAAAAAAGAGTAAATAGGTAATATGTTTTTTTCAAACAAAAAAGTAATTCATGTGAAATAAAAAAAAAATTATTAAGCTAAATAGATAAATGTTTTCTTCAAAAAAAAAGTAACACGTGAAATCGAGAAAAAAAAGAGAGAATTTATACGACTAGATAAATTTTACAATTATTTTGACTAAAGAAAATTAGTTCTCATTAAATAATTAACCTAAGAATAATAAAATAGCGTATAGGAGAAACATTTTTTTTAAAGAAAAATATACTTATATATAATTACTAATAGCAATGATGAGAGGTAAGTAATGAAAATGAATAAGACTAAAAATATAAGGAAGCAACTATGCAATGGAAATGAAAAAAAAATGAAAAATAGATTGAAAAAAAATGTCCAACTTATCAGGTCACAAATAAGTTATTGATATTTTAAGTCATAAATAGCTTTCTATGTTTATATAAGTATTAAATAGATTGAATTTTATCTTTTGAAATTATTAATATTATTACAACCATAATATTAAAATTCAATGGCCCAAATTGGAGTAACCATCCATAGAGCAAATGTTGAAAACGTGGTTTGGAAAATCATTGTAAATAGTCATTTTGAGGCATGAAAATGCTTAAAACGGAACTTGGGTGAATGGAAAATTGAAACCTAAAGTGAGAAGGTTCTAGAATTAGATTTGTAGCATACTGGGAGTTACAAAATTCATTTTGGACCATTATTTGGCCTCATAAAGCTGAGGTAATAGCCAAAAAATATTTTGGCAGTTATGTTGTAACAGCCAAATATTTTTTCAGCCATATTAATGGACTGTTGCTGTTATGTTGTAACAGCTGAATATTTTTCAGCTATATTAATGAGCTATTGATGTTATGTTGTAACAACCAAACATTTTTCAGCCATCATTAATATGGCTGTGACTGTTATGTTATAACAACCAAACGTTTTTCAGCCATATTAATGGGATGTTAATGGCTTGGTTCTCCCATAAACACTATAAAAGGAGACCTTCTCCTTCACTTTTAGAAACACCAAAATATTTCTTAGCTTATTCCTCTCCTCCATATTCTCTCTGTGGCAGTTAAGAAATAGTTAGTTAGTAGTTAGAGAGTTTGAGTTCTTTCTTTTCGGTATGGTCGAGCTCTCTTGAGTTCTGGTGATAGAGTTTGGGCATTGCTCAGTTCATTGTGAGTAGCAAATTGATGCGACATTGCTATTCGTGAACTTTTTTATCCCGGGAAACAGACGCTGTTGACATTCCTCTAAGCACTCCAGTGAGGATGCGTAACTGTTTTAAGGAAATTATGTGAAATACAAGACTCGGTTTGGTTTCCTTAAATTCCTTTGTTATTTTGGTCATTACTATCGTGATTATTATTATAGTAAATTAATTAAACTTTATTTTGTTACGTTATTTGATTTATTTTTATGATAATCGTTATTATCCAAGTTGTGTTATAATATATTATTGTTGTATTTTTATTTCTAGATTTATTATTACTTGTAATAATTTTGCTAACAATCTTAAAATAGTTATATGTCTTTTATGTGTTATTGCTTTATAATATATCTAGACTTATATATTGTGATTGGAGATATTTCTTTAATAAATTGTGATAATTGAATAATTATAATTTAGACAAGTTCTGTCTAGGAGGCCGGATTTTAAGTGAGACCGTTTGTGACCCCTCTGTAGTCTTTCCTGGGAGTTTATCTATTGAGTAATATTTAATTATTACTATTTATTTCTAGAAAAAGAAATCTCATTAGATTTGCTATTCTTATCAGAAATGGCAACTGAATCAAACAACACTGTTGTGCCCAAGGGCCTAATTCTACTGTGGCCCATGTGCCTGCTCCTGTTGTGGCTCAAATGCCAACCCATGTTGTGATTCTAATGGTACCAGAAGTACACCACGGAGAGAAGCCTGAGAAGTTCAATAGGTTAGACTTCAAAATATGGCAACAGAAGATGTTATTCTATCTGACCACATTAAACCTTGCAAGGTTCTTGATTGAGAAAGCTCCAAAAGCCAACGAAAATAAGCAAGACTTCTAAGTCATCACTGCGGTTGATGCTTGGAAACAGTTTGACTATTTTTGCCATAACTACGTAATGAACGGTTTAACCGATTCTCTATACGAAGTATATCGTAATAAGAAGATGGCAAATGAATTATGGGAGTCACTTGACCATAAATATAAGACTGAGGATGCTGGGTTCAAGAAATTTGTAGTGGGACGCTTCATAGACTTTAAAATGGTCAACTTTAAAACAGTAATCAGTCAAGTTCAAGAGTTTCAATTGATTCTCCATGAGATTCAGGCTGAGGGAATGGTCATATGTGAACCCTTCCAAGTAGCTACTGTCATTGAAAGCTACCCCCTACATGGAAGGATTTCAAGAGCTATCTCAAACACAAGCGAAAAGCAATGAACCTTGAAAAGCATGTTGTTAGACTTCGCATTGAAGAAGACAACAGACGTACTGAAAAGTTAGGAGCATCGTCCAATACGCCTGCAGCTAAGACAAATGTTGTAGAACATTCTCAAGACTCTAAAGCCAAGAAGAATAAATAGAAAAAGCCAAGCCAGAAGTTAGGGCCTAAAGGTGGAGTAGGCAAGAAGCAGAAATTCCAAGGGTAATGTTTTAACTGTGACAAGATGGGTCACAAGGCTTCAGACTGTCGACTTCCAAAGAAGAAGAAGAATAAAGCCAACATAGTAGATGAAATCGCACAAGAGGTTTTTGACATAGACCTCTGTACAGTAGTTTCTGTAGTGAACTTAGTTAGGTCTAATTCCAAAGAACAATGGCTTGACATCGGTGCCACTCGGCACGTATACTCTGACAAAAGTTTGTTTACTTCCTTCAAACCAATTGAGAACGGGGAGAAGTTATTTATGAAAAACTCTGCAACATCCACTGTCGAAGGCCAAGACAATGTTGTCTTAGAGATGATCTCTGGGAAGGAGCTGACTCTGAAGATGTATCGTATGTGCCAGAGATCCGCAAGAACTTAGTGTCTGGTTTGTTGCTGAATAAACATAGATTCCGCATGGTGTTCGAGTCAGATAAAATAGTTTTGTCTAAGAGCGAGTTATATGTGGGGAAGGGCAATATATGTGATGGGCTTTTTAAACTGAATGTAATGATTATTAAGCTAAATAATAATAAAGTTAGCTTTCTGCTTATTTGCTTGAGTCTTCTAATGTATTGCATGGTAGGCTAGGATACGTTAATTATAATACTTTGCGTAGATTAATTAACTCAAACCATATATCCGCTTTTAATATTAATTCAAAATACAAGTGTGAAACTTGTGTTGAGACAAAACTAACCAGGTCATCATGTCAAAGTGTTGAGAGGAACACTGTGTTAGGAATTATTAGCCCAAGATTGACTACCCAAGAGGGGGGGTGAATTGGGTTTTAAAACTTTTTGCGGAACTTTTCAACTATGTAAAACCATAGACCACTATTTTGAACTTTGAAGCTAAAACAACAATAATAGCAAGCATATAACAATAATATCAAGGCAATTAAGTACAATAAATATCAAACACATAATCAAATAGTTTGCATTAAAGTAAAGAGTATAAGGATAGAGAAAATACAAACTCGGTTTTTGCGAGGTTCGATAAACAAGGATCCCAATCATATAATTATCTGTTATCTGTTATGTGCACTCTGCATCTGCATACGTTATTTACTGAGTTTTATACTCATAAATATTATTACATTGTAGAGGGTACTGATGCTATATGAGTTAGAGGAGGAGCGCCGACTTTCCAACCGCGGCTTGTGTATATGAGCATTTTGACCCTGTAGTTTCCTAACTGAGAATTTTGTACCTGTTTTGAGTGTGTGTACATTATATATATTTTTATGAGAGGCCCACTTTGTGAGTATGTATATACGTATAAGTTGGACTATGTATAATTATGAGTGAAATTTCCCTTTTTCTTCCAGAAAGTTTAAAAAGTTTTAAATTTTCACTATTTTATCAGTTCTAAGTCAAGTAGTGTCTTCCGATTTCACTAAATAATTATACAAATATCCTTACGTGCGTGTGTGGAATCGCGGGATATCACAGTAAACAATTCAATCAAAAGCATAAGCATAAATAGAATAAACACTTGGTAATGTAAAGAAATTGGAATTAAAAAATCAACTTAGAAAAATTAGGAATTATGGTACAGATCTATTGACATCCTATAAACGAAAATATAGTTAAAATAATTTAACTTAAGCATCCTAAGAAAAATAAAAACTAGAAATAAAAGATAAAACCAAATAGAGAAATCTGTTGTTGAAGCTCCACTCCATCACTACTTTCTCACTTTCTCTCTCTAGAATAGTGTCCACTTTTCCTCTCACATACTAGTCCTTATATAGCTGATAGGATGAATTCACATTTTCCAAGCCTCCATTCTGATTGGTGGAGTTTATGTGGAAATTTCCTATTTTTTCTCTTTTTTTTTTCTTTTTTACGAAATCTGGTACTAAATGTGTCAAAATGGGCCGGGTCAAATGGACCAGCTCGTAGGCTAACCCGGCCCGACCTGCACTATAACGAGCCCGGGCTCGGCTCTGCCCTAGGTTAAGGCTGGGCTATATGTCTAGGCCCACCAATCTAGCCCGCATGGGCTAGCCCAACCCGCCAAAAATAAATTTTTCTATTTTTTTAAAAAAAATTTTAAATAAATTTAATTACAAACTTTTTTCAATACTTATAAATATATATTCCCTCACTCTTTTTTTTCACACTTTCAAATTTTAATCTAATTCTAAATAATTTTTCAATACTTAAACTTTTTTTTATCAACTATTCTACTTATATACTTTTAGCTTATTTAATTATTTTTTAATTTTTATCAATAGGAAAATAATATAACATATTATTTATTTTTTCATAAATTTTATTTTAAACTTATAATATTTTTAACTAATTATATAAATAATAATCTCATTTTTTTTAAAAATTTAAAATTGGGCCCAAAAACGGCTGGCCCGGCCCGCCCATTTTGACACTTCTATCTGGTACCAAGCATACAATCCGATGCGGTGGAATTCCTTGAGCTTGGCACATAAATCGCTGCTGATTGGTGGATAGAAGAGCTAACTTTAAGAGGCTGACGTGGCTAGAACTGGCTCGAGAAGAAAGCGGTTGTATGGGACATATGGATCACATCCGACAGATGGGAAAACACTACACTAGCTAACACGCACATGGGGCCCACCTGATTTCTTGCTGCCCCCGCGTCACTCTCCTCTCTCTGTGCGTGATCTGCACGCTCTCACTCGAGATCCAATGGCTAAAATTTGACCGGAATTCTTCTTTTTTTTTTCTTTTTTTTAAAACCTAAATAGTATCAGATTTTAATTGAATCAATAACTTAAAAGAAACAAAAATTTAAATCAAATTAAATTTAACTAACCAAGGTAAATTAAATACCTAAACCTAATAAAATAACGTAAAATTAAATAAAACTAAATCTAAACCAAATAAAATAAAACAAACTTAATTTACCTAAAATCTAAATTAAAAATTACTCAAAGACACATATTTTTACAGGTAAAATAGCACAACAAACTCTATTTTTATAGAGTTATCAGGAGCCAAATACGTTGTAATCATTTGTTGGCTACTTCACAAAGTGAGTAGAAGCTAAGCGCTTTACGTCCATCTATTCAAGTAAAATTTGTTGGTTTCATTGCCAAATGCATAACAGACCGATATGGAGTGCCTAAGAAGATTGTTTCAGCTAATGTGATGCAATTCGAAAGTGATATGTGTTGGATTTAAAAACGATTTTCGCAGCGGAAGATTGGCCCAGGAACATTCAAAAATTTTCTTAAAATAATTGACTATATGAGTGCATAGTATTAATTTATAGCAAATAGGAACACACAAAGAGAATAGATCTAATACCTCTTGTAGCCTATCAGCGGATCCTGGCTTTATTGTCATCTAAACCACGATCTTCCAATCTAAGCCTTAAGCACAACTGGAAGAACGTGTGGGCGTTGCGTACAATTTCTTAAACTCACACTTTAGGCACTTATAATTTTCTCAACACATGAGATTGCAAGAGTTTTTGTTCTACAGAGAATAGAAAGACACTCTTCTTTTTCTCTCTAGTTTTTGGAGGCTCTGTAGAAAATAATACGTAGTATGTATATTCTGCTAGGGTTTCCTTTATATATATATATATATATCTATTTATTAAACTATTTCATAAATAAATTAATTAATCAAATTAATATATATATAATATATAACTAAAACCGTACGTTACTTTTTCTTAAACCGTAAACTTATATATATATAAGTTTTTTTTTTTAAAAAAAAACGTTACTTTTTTTTTAAAAAAAACGTTAACTTACATTCTTACGTTTCCTTTTTTTTTTATAAACAAAAACGTAAGGTTCCTTTTAATGAAAACGTGAATATATATATATATATAAATTAGCAGATAATTATTTCACTTTCAGTCAGTTTCCCAATTTCTATTTATCTAATTATCTCATAATTAGATATTTTTAAATTCAAAATTTAAACAAACTGGGAAACTTATCCCTCTATAAATTTAAATTAATTAA
>JXTC01001142.1:3750-17002 GCA_002914845.1 Trema orientale | reverse complement strand
TAAAGAGATAGAGTTCATCAACTTAGTGCAAGGGTCCATGACTGTTTCACAATATGAACGTCGATTCGAACAACTATCCCATTTTGCACCACATCTAGTAGATACTGAGGAGCGTAAGGTGAGGAAGTTTGAAATGGGATTGAAACCTGACTTAAGGCGTTCGATCAAGGTTCTGAAGTTAACGACCTATGCTGAGGTTTTGGATCGAGCTCAGATTTTAGCTGAAGATGATGAGAAGTCCCGTCAACTGGATAGTCAAAAATCAGGCGTAAATCAGAAAGGAAAGCCCTGGAATAGAAACAACCAAAAGAGGAAAGGAAGTCATAGCGGAGGCGACAAAGGTGGTAACAAAAATAAAAAGATGGCGATAACTTGTGAAAAGTGCGGGAAGGCAAACTCAGGCGAATGTCGTATGGATTCTAATTTGTGCTTTACATGTGGGAAGTCAGGGCATTTTATCAAAGACTGTAAGGAGAACCAGACCATTGGTGGCAACAATGGGCAAAAGAAAACTCAAGGGCACATTTATGCTATGACATATAAAGAGGCTGACACTTTGAATGATGTTATTACAGGTAAACTCTACTAACTAGATCTTTTAGTAATAATGATGGTATTGATTGCGTATATTATGTGTTATAGGTATTATGATTGTTTCTGGTGTACCTGCTTCTGTTTTAATTGATTCGGGAGCTACTCATTCTTTTGTCAACTTATTCTTTGCTGAAAAGTTAGAAGCTACACCAAAACTTTACATAAATGGTTTAGTGTTCCCACACTTTCGGGAGCTATTCTAGAATCTTATTGTAAGCTCAAAGGGTGTAAAATCCTAGTTGATGGACGAGAAGTATTTGTAGACCTTGTTCTTCTAGACATTCGTGATTTCGACATCATACTGGGCATAGATTGGTTAAGTACAAATCACGCAACCATTGATTGTAGTAAAAAGGAAGTGACCTTTCAACCGCCGACTGGGCCAAGTTTTTCTTTCCTTGGAGTTAGGAGTGTACCCTGAGTACCTATTATTACTGCAATGAAGGCTCAGCACATGCTAAACAAAGGTTGTGTTGGTTACCTTGTATCAGTATTTGAGGTGCCAAAGAAAGAGATCACAGTAAGCCAAGTACCAGTAGTTCAGGACTTCGTAGATGTTTTTCCCGAAGATTTGCCTGGTCTACCCCCGGATCGTGAGATCGAGTTTATGATAGATTTGGTCCTCGGTACGGCACCTATTTCTAAGGCCCCTTATCGCATGGCTCTAGCTGAATTAAAAGAGCTTAAAGAACAACTTCAAGATCTTTTAGATAAGAAGTTCATCAGACCTAGTCATTCATCATAGGGAGCTCCAATGCTTTTTGTTAAGAAGAAAGATGGTTCAATGAGACTGTGTATCGATTACAGGGAATTGAATAAAGTAACAATAAAGAATAAGTATCCGTTGCCTCGGATTGAAGACTTGTTCGATCAACTACAAGGAGCTGGACACTTCTCAAAAACTGATTTAAGATCAGGATATCATCAATTGAAAGTCAAAGAAGATGATGTATCAAAGACTGCTTTCAGAACGAGATATGGGCATTACGAATTTTTGGTCATGCCTTTTGGCCTAACGAATGCCCCTGCAGCTTTTATGGAGTTGATGAATCGAGTATTTAAAGATTATTTAGATCAATTTGTTATCGTCTTTATAGATGACATCTCGATATACTCTCGGTCTGAAGAAGAACATGAACAACATTTACGCATTGTCTTATAGATTCTTCGAGAGAATAAGCTCTATGCCAAATTTACGAAGTGCGAATTCTGGATGAAGCAAATTTCTTTTCTAGGACATATTGTTTCTAAAGATGGTGTATCTGTTGACCCTAGTAAGGTGGAAGCAGTTCAACAATGGCCAACACCGACCAGTGTAAAAGAAGTTAGAAGTTTCCTTGGTCTTGCAGGGTATTACAGAAGGTTTGTGGAGGGTTTTTCAAAGATTGCATCTCCACTAACCCAACTGACCCAAAAGAATGTGAAATTCCTATGGTCAGATAATTGTGAGAAAAGTTTTAAGGAGCTGAAGCAACGATTGACTACTGCTCCCGTTTTGGCCATTCCTGAAGGAGTTGAAGGATTTGTCATCTATAGTGATGCATCCAAAAATAGTTTGGGATGTGTTCTCATGCAATACGGAAGAGTAATAGCTTATGCCTCACAACAACTGAAAGAATATGAGAAGAATTATCCAACACGTGACCTTGAGCTTGCTGTAGTGGTGTTTGCTTTAAAAATTTGGCGGCACTATCTATATGGGGTTAAGTGTGCAATCTATATCGACCATAAAAGTGTGAAATATTTCTTCACACGGAAAGAACTTAATATGAGACAATGGCGATGGCTCGAGTTAGTGAAAGATTATGAGTGTGTAATCAACTTCATATGGCCAACTGCTTTCCATCTACGGACTGATGGCCAATCTGAAAAGACGATCCAAACACTTGAAGATATGTTGAGAGCTTGTATTCTTGATTTTGGTGTTATGTGAGACAACTATCTACCATTGATAGAGTTTTCTTATAATAACAGCTACCAGGCGACGATTGATATGGCACCTTATAAGGCACTTTATAGTAAGAAGTGTCGTTCCCCGATTCATTGGGATGAAGTTGGTGAGAGAAAACTTCTAGGTCCAGAAATTGTACAGCAAACAGCAGATGTTGTGGAAAGAATCAGGAAAAAGATAAAAACAGCCCAAAGTCGTCAAAAGAGTTATACAGATAAGAGACGAAAGGACTTAGAATTTTCAGTTGGAGACATGGTATTTCTTAAAGTTGTACCAATGAAGGGAGTTATGAGGTTTGGTGTAAAGAGAAAGCTAAGTCCACGATTCATTGGACCGTTTGAGATTTTAGAACAAGTCAGGCATGGCCTATAGATTAGCCTTACCACTGAGACTTTCTGAGGTACTTTTGGCCAAAAGCTTAATCTTCCATTGTTGGCCAAAAGTAGCCCATAGAGATGAGCTGCTCAAATAAATGTCTTCCTCCTATATGGCTTCCATACTCTCCAGTATAGACTTCTCTCAAGACTTCTTCAATTTCATTAGGACCTAGGCATCTTAGAATTTTTCCCTGAAAAATCTTTCTATAAAGCTATCCATCCTTCATAAAATAACTCCCAACTTTTTATTGGATTAGGATAGTTGTAGAAACATCTTCTGGAAGTTGATCATAAACCAGGTAATTGATGCAAATCCATCTCCATTCTTCTTTTTCTACAAAACAGTTTTCGTTGACACCCAAAACTAATTGGCATTGTTCACACTTCTTTTGCAGCTCAGTAGCTTCCTTTCTCAGCTCAAGCTAGAAATGACCTAACCTTTGAATCCACTAAGCTAAGATAGGTCTTTCCAAACCACATATCCTAGCATGAACTTGGTTTAAAAGTTTATTTCCAAATTCTTCAGTCACACACTTAGCTAGTATTCTATCTCAAAGCTTCTTGTATAACTGGCCATTGAGCATCATAAAATTCTTAATCTCCTTAAAACTCTGAGGCTGAGGATTTTCTAGTTTCTCTTTAATAACTTGCGTCCACCCTCCAGTCTCTGTTGATGATAAAATTTTCACAAGTTTCTCTTTGGTCTCTAAAGGAATTTGGATCATTCCTTTCTCTGTAGTCCCTATTTTAAGCAATAGGGTGGCTAAAGCATCGACATATTTTTTCAGTAATCTGGGAATTGTTAGAAAGATAGAAACGAAATAATAGAGCTGGAAATGAATCTGTTTCATTGATTAACGAAATGAATATAATAAAGTCTTATATAGTTGAGTTGGTTATAATACATCAGCTAATATCCAGCTAACAACCACTGACACGTATGTAAACTAAAGCTTAACAGAATAACAAAAAGCTAACTAAGTCTAACTGGTTATTCTCTAACACTCTCACACAAACTCATAGTAGATCTCACAAACTCAGGGTGGAGAGACTCTCTACTCTCAGTTTGGTTCCTAAATCGTAGAATCGGGAGCTAGAAATAGCTTCAGTGAGAATATTATCTGTTTGGTCTTGACAGGGCATATATTTTACTTCAAGCTATTTTCTGACCACTTTTTATCGAACAAAATACAAGTCAACCTCAATATGCTTGGTTCTGGCATGCTGTACTGGATTAGCTGAAAGAAGAACTGTACTGAGGATATAACACCATATAGTGGGAAGCTTTGTGCTGAGAGCTTGTAACTCTCCTACTAGGGACTGAAGTCACGATATTTCTACCGCAAGGTTTGTTAAACTCGGATACTCTGCCTCTGTATTAGATCTGGATAGCGTATGATGTTTCTTAGAATGCCAAGACACCAAATTAGATCCGAGATATACACAAAATCCTGAAGTAGATCTTCTATCATCAGGATCCGTTGCCCAATCAGCATCACAAAATCCAATTAACTCAAGTGATGATTTTGAAAGAGTCAATCCATGGTCTAATGTTCCAGCTAGATTCCTTAGAATTCATTTAAATGATCCAGTGTGATGCCAAGGGCTTTTGCATGAACTGACAGACCCGATTGACACTATAGGCAATCTCAGGCCTAGTGATTGTTGCATATTGCAATGCTCCCACAATGCTTCGATATAGGTAATCTTTGACTGGATCACTGCCAAAACCTGACATTTTGTGTCCTCAAGTCATTGGAGTGTTGATGCCTTTCTCATACTGCATTTTTGCTTTGGTGAGCAAATCAGTGATATACTTGGTCTGAGAAAGATGAAGACCTTCACTTGTGTGAGTAAATTGTATCTGAGGAAATAGTTAATCTCACAGTGAGTAACTTGTATCTGAGGAAATAGTTAATCTCACCAAGATCCTTAAGAGCAAAGTAGTGTTCAGTTTCGCGATTAACTCATTAACCGTTGGAGTTTTGCTGCCAGTGACAAGTATGTCATAAACATAGACTAGCAAGAAAGTAGAATGAGAGGTTGTGATGTGGACAAATAGAGACTGATTAGATTTGGCTTAAACAAACCCAAACTGAGCCAAGGCAGAATATAGTTTTCAATCCAGGCTCGTGGTGCTTGTTTGAAACCATATAGAGCCTTATGAAGTCTGTAGACAAGTTTAGGACTATGTAGAACTTTGAAACCAGGTGGTTGTGTCGTAAACACTTCCTCTTATAAATCACCATTCAAGAAAGTATTATTGATATCAATCTATCTAAGACACCAGCCTCTTGTCAATGCAGTAGTGGGAACAACTCGAATTATTATTGGCTTGACTACGGGGCTGAAGGTCTCATTAAAATCAAACCCTACAATTGATGGAAACCTTTGGCAACTAACTGAGCCTTGTAATGGTTGACTGTACCATCAGGATTCTCTTTGATTTTAAAAACCTACTTATAGCTGATGGCTTGTCTTCTAGGTGCCAGGGATACCAACGACCATGTCTTATTATGCATTAGAGCCAGAAGTTCATCATTCATGGAAGCTTACCAGTGTTCAAGTTTCAAGGCTTCATTAACTGTACTGGGTTCCTTAGAGGCCATAAAACTCGTGGTTTAATAATACCAGACTTTGCTCGAGTCTGCATAGGATGAGTATTAGTTGGAATGGACTGTGTCAAACTGGAAGATTTGAGATGTTGTTGCAGTGGAGGGTAGAGGAACAAAACTGTAAGCTTGGTCCGTAACTCCATGGTAAGAGTGTGTGTCCTAAACTGGAGGAAGAACACAAGTAGGAACTAGAGTAGGAAACTGAGCACACCGTGCAGAAGAAGGTATTTCTGAAGTAGAAACAGGGGAAACAGAATTGGACTGAAAAGGAAAAGTAGTTTCATCAAACTATACATCTCTATTAGTACTTGGATCTAAACATTTATAGCCCTTGTGATTTAAGCTATGGCCAAGAAAAACACATTGCTTGGATCCAAATTGAAGTTTATGCTTGTTAAAAGGCCTAGTATTTGGATAACATGCACAACCAAACACTTTTAAAGCGGAATAAGCTAGAGAAGTGTTATACAAAACCTTTATAGGTGTGTTGCCATGTAGTAAAGAAGTAGGCAATCTGTTGATCAAATACACAGATGTCCTAAAAGCTTTATTGCAAAACTTTAATGGCATTGAAGCCTTAGCCAAGAGAGTAAGACTGGTCTCCACAATATGTCTATGCTTCATTTTAGCAAGGCCATTTTGCTGATGAGCTACTAGACAAGATATTAGATGAACAATGCCATACTGAGTAACAAAATCTATAAAAGCCCTGAATTCTCCTCCCCAATCAGTCTGAATTGCTTTGACTTTTGAATCAAGTTGTAACTCCACTTGAGTTTCAAAAGTAACAAAGGTAGTAAGTGCATCTGACTTATACTTTAACAAGTATATTCAAGTGAATTGAGAAAAGGCATCCAAAAAACTGATATAGTAAGCATAACCACTAGAAGAAACTATTGGGGCTAGTCCCAAAAAATCTGAATGAACCAGCTGAAGTAGAGCAGTGTAAATTGTCTCAGAAAGAGGAAAGGGAAATTTTTGTATTTTACCAAGAGCACAAGCTGACCAAAAACTAAGTAGCATTTTATTATCATGAGAAGTATTACAATGTTGAAGAACAGTTTTTACAACTTGGCAGGAAGGATGTGGCCTAGCCTACTATGCTACAAGTCACCATTATTGGGATTGGACTGGTTTATTACAGAGTTATACACAACATTTATATCATTGTTGTCTAAACTAGAACAAGCAGATGATGAGCAAGCATGAAAACATCTAGAGTTAAAGGCATACAGTCCATTCACAAGCTTGCCTTCCAGAAGCACGGCCTTGGTATCCTGATCCTTCACAAAACATGCATCAACATAGAATTCAAAGTAAACTATGTTGTAACGAGCAAACTCTGAAACACTTACTAAATTCTTGGTAATAGTAGGCACATGAAGTAAATGTTTCAAAGTGAGAGACTTATGAGTAAGAGGAGAAGAAAATATTGTTTTTCCTATATGTTTAATTGACACACCTAAGCCATCTCCCATATGTATCTGATCTGATCCTTGATATTTTGTCTTAAGCATAAGATTGCCAGCATTTGGAGTTAGGTGATTAGTAGCTTCAAAGTTTAGATACTAACTAGTATCACAAAAAGACTGAGGAGTAGCCAACATTATAGACATCCCAGGAGTATAGCAGTTAGTGTCACTACCAGAATATGGAGTTGCTATTATTACAGACATTCCAGAACCACTGACATAAGCTTGATTACCACTGAAGTGGACCTCTATGAAGTTCTCATCAAATCGATGCCAACACTGAGCCACCATATGGCCCAATTTGCAACAAAATTGACATTGGGGCCTGCTACTATTACTATTCCATCAACCACCACCGCCTCCTCAAGAAGTAAAGCCACCATGAGTATAGTTAAAGCCACCATGAGTATAGTTAAAGCCATTAGCATTAAAGTTCCCTCTATTAGACGGATAACCACCTCATCCTGAGCTATAATTCGCATGAAAAGTACCTTTGTTTCCATTAAAACCTCCTCTATAATTTCCTCTATGAGACTATGTAGCAACATTTGCAGTAGGTGGTGTTGAATCTAACTTCTTAGCATTTTTCTCCTTTCTATAGCAAGCAACAGAGCCTCAATTTTGTCTACAGAATATACCTCCTTTCTATTTCATACTGATATAACAAGAGTAGCATATTCAAAAGACAATCCATCAAAGATTGCTTCTATATGATCTCTAGGTGAAAGAACATGTCCAACTGATGCAAGCAAATCAACACAGATCCTAATTTTCAAAAGATAGTCACGAAGAAAAGAGTCACCTTTCTTTGTATTCTGCAATTGAGTTTTGAACTGAGAAATTTTGGTTTTGGTTTTGGTTTGAGCTGCAAAGTAAATTTCCAAAGCTCTCCAAATCTGAGATGAAATATTGCATCCTACCATTTGAGTCAAAAAGCTCTCAGACATTGGAGGTAAAAGCTATGAAACTAGAATCTAATCTTGTTAATCCCAACTGAGAAAAGCAGAGTGAACAACACCATTTGCTTCATCCGTAGCTGTGAGAAATCGAGCTGGAGGTGGCTTTGAATCATCAATGAAATCTTACAATTTATAGCCCCGAATTGCTGCAAGAACATACTAATGCCATTGAAGGAAATTCACATCAGTGAGCTTGATCGAAATTGCATGACTGAAAGTTACAGGTATGAATCAAGAGGTTAAAGCTGATGGAGTGCCTAAAGCATCAGCCCTAGCTTCCATGGAAAGCTGTGATACCATGTTAGAAAAGTAGGAACGAAATAATAGATCTAGAAATGAATCTATTTCATTGATTAAATAAATGAATACAATAAAGTCTTATATACTTGAGTTAGTTATAACAGATCAGCTAATATCTAGCTAACAACTAGTGACATGTATATAAACTAAAGCTTAACAGAATAATAGAAAGCTAACTTAGTCTAATTGCTTATTCTTTTACAGGAATAGACTCTAACTTTTAATTTTCAAACCCTTTTAATATTTCTTGTATCTCTTCTCTGTATTTAACTAGGCTAGGTTCCTTATCAGCAAAGTCCCTATTCAATTGCCCAATCACTAGGTTTGAATCACCACAAATCTTCTAATTAAGAATCTTCACTTCTTTGGCTAGATCTAAACCTATAGCTAGAACTTCATACTCTGCCTCATTGTGGGAGCAAGGAAATGATAACTTAACAGCTTTCTTTAAAATTTCTCCCTGATTATTTGAAATGGCAATTTATACGCTGCCTTCATTCTTAGTTGAAGGCTCATCAAAATATAATACCCATTGTTCTTCACTATTATCGACTAACATGACTTTTTGTTCTGCTTCCAAAGACTTGGCATACTTAAGCAAATTTTCTTTAGCTTGACTGTCGATAGCCTTAGGTTTTTATACAGTTATATCCAACTCACTAAGCGTCAACATCCGCTTAGCATATCTCTCAGTCAAAATAGGTTTTTGCAACATACGCTTAATGGGTTCTGAGTTGGTAATAACTTGGACTTTGTGTATAACCATGTAATGCCTAAATATTTTTACTTCCTACATAAGAGTAGTACCAAGCTCGTCTGCCATTAGGTAATTCTATTCTGCACCCTTAAGAAGTCTATGGAGATAGTATACTAGTTTTTCCATATTATTATGTTCTTGTGCGATCAGTATACCAATAGCTTCCTTAGATTCTATTAAGTAAACTAAAAGTTCTTTATTCGGTATTGGAGCAGACATTACTTGAGAATTGGTCAAAATGTGCTTGATTTCCTCAAAGGCTCATTGATGCTCTGGGTCCATTTGTATTCCACATTCTTCTTGGTCAGCTAATGTAATGGCTTGATTATGCTTGCTAGTGAATGTATAAACCTTCTCATATAAGAGATTTTTCTAACAAATTCTCTAATCTGCTTAAGATTCTTTGGAGGCTCAATCTCTAAGATGGCTTTGGTCTAATCTTAATCAATCTTGATTTCCTCCTTACACATCACAAAACCCAGGAATTTTCCTTCTATGACTCTAAAAGCACACTTAAAAGGATTCGTTTTTAGATCATACTTCGTGCATCTTTCAAAAACTCTCCTCGAATGGTCAAAATGCTGATCTTTGTTTCTTGACTTGACTACTAGATCATCCACATAATCCTCTATACAGTCGTGAATCAATCGTGAAAAATGATTGTCATTGCTCTTTGATACGTAGCTCCTGCATTCTTCAATCCAAATGGCATTACTGTACGGTAAAGTTTGCCAAAAGGGGTTCTAAATGTAGTCTTTTCTACATCAGCTGGATCTATTTTGTTCTGATTATACCCACTAAACCTATTTATAAAGGAGAACATCTCGTGATTGGCTATTGCATCAAATGAGCATGTCTAGGTTGGATAAGGGAAAATCTTCCTTGGAATAGGCTTTATTTAAGTCCTTGAAATCTATACAGATCCTTATTTGCCCATTCTTCTTCCTGACAAGAAAAATATTTGCTAACTAGATGGGATGTTGGAGCATTCTTGATAAAGCCAGCTTCTATAAAGTTTTCCAACTCTTTCTTGATTTTAAGCCGTAAAGCATTGCTGAAGTTTCTGACAGTTTGTTTAACAGGCTTTAATGTTGGACAAACAACTAGCTTATGTGTTATAAGCTTGGTATCCAATTTTGGCATATCTTAATATGTCCAGGCGAAAATATACTTGTTTTCTTTTAGTGGCTTAATCAATGTAGCCTCAAATTCATTATCTAATCCTTCTGCTATGAAATTTATTTTTTCTTCACCTTCATTTGCTAAATTAACTTTCTTCAATTTACCTTGAGGATTCTTTGGCTTATCCTAAAGTTTCTCTAGAGCCAAGGGAATTGTTTCAATTCTTTCTTCGTCACTTATTTCTTCAATTCTCCTCCTTTTATCTGCTAGATTCGTGAAGCCATCACTGACCTCTCATCCCTTCAAAAAGTACAAATCTTTTTGCCATTAGGGAGCACAATTCTTTCTACAATAGGTTGAGCATCAATTGAATCAACTTCCATGCAGTCTTGACTTGGTGAAGCTTGTTCTGAAAATGGTGGATTGAAAGACACTCCTCATGGTGTTATTTCTGCTATTTCCTCAAATACTTTATTAAAGAAAACGGATTCTACCCAATGAACTTCTTCTTATGCAAAATGAGCCTTTGTTGCTTGAACAAAAACTTCCTTCCTTCCCTTTATGGCTTTCAAAGATTGATGCATTGTGGAAGGGACCACATGATTGTAATGTATCCTTGGACTGCCAAGTAATAAATGATAAGATAAATCTACATCTATGACATAAAACTTAGTAGGAGCTCTTATGGGCCTTACTTATATATCAACATTAACGTAACCCTTGGTTACATAAGAGCTAGAAGCAAAAGTGACTAATGGCATCACTTGTACCACTAATTTCTTCTCATCTATTCCAGCTACTTTGGAAGTTTGCCATGACATCAAGTTAACAAAAGAGCCATTTTCAAATAATGCTCTTTTGAAGGTCAACCTATTGACTTTGGCTTCAACAGAAAATGGCTTGTTGTGGCTATAACTCTCAACTTGTGAATCTTTCCTGGTAAAAGTAACAACATCCTCATGCCATCTAACAACTTTCTTCATTCCTCTGGCAGCCATACAACATTAAGGTCCTAACTGTTGGAATATTTCCAAAATAAATTGAGCAGCCATTTTCCTAGCTTCTTCTTCGAATTCTAAAGTATTAAACAAATTCTGAAATACTTAGACTTCATAAGAGCTTCTTTAGTAGCATCTTCTTCTTTCACTTTATGACTGACTTCTTCTTTTTCTATTAGATTAACATTCTCCGCAGCAGTACATGTCATGACTTGGTTTCTTCTGTCATGATTTGGGAGAAGATTGGCTTCCACTCCTTGTCTTGGAACTATTTCCCCTTTAGCAGCCTTAGCATGATATACCCTTAGGATTGTATAACATTTAGTAGTAGGATGACTTACTCTTCTTTGTAATATATAATACATAGGATTGGACTTCTTTCTTGTTGTTAGTTGTTTGTCGATAGGAAAGAGTTTTAACTCTCTATCCTCTATCCAGAGTTATACTAAAGCTTCTAATGTTCTTTAATCCATAGGGATTTCAGGAGGAATTGCTTGATTCTTATTAGGTTTATCTACCACTACCACTTCTCTCTTTCTTTTAAAAGGAGCTGATCTATCCCAATTGTCGTTGGTCTTGCTAGTACTAATACTAGCTTTTTGAGCATTTCTTTTCTGGTTTCAGCCACTGTAATCTCAATCTTTTTAACACTCTCCGTCAATTCCGTGAAATTATGATTACATGATTCTCTATGTAACCCCTATATTCTTATTGCATCTTGCTAATACACATTTTAATAAGTTGTAATTCAATGACTGGATCTTTGCTATCTAATGCCCTTTCCTTGAATCTATTCATATAAGATGTTAATGATTCCTTCTCTCCTTGAACTTTAGCTGAAAGATTGGTAAATTTACACTTGGAGTCTGTAACAAAGAACTTGGTACAGAAAACTGCTGCTAAATCTTCTCAATTTTTGATGCTATTGGCAGGCAAATCCACAAACTAATCATAAGCTCTATCCAAAAGTGATGTAGAGAATTCCCTCATCATTAATCCTCATCACTAGCATATGATCCTAAATCATCTATAAATCTTGTAACATATTTTCGAGCATTTCTAGTTTTTCCATCAAAACTTCTGAGCCTAGGATTTATATAATATCTGGGATATGGCTTGGTTAAAATATATGAGGGATAAGGTGGTTGAAAATTATCCTTTTTTGTGTCATGCTAGCTAATTTTGTCTTGAACATCTTCATCATTTCCTCCTTTGTAATATACTCTTTACTAGCATTGGCTTCTGGAACAATGGTAGTGACAGCATTGGTAACAATGGTAGTTGTCAAAGCTAGAGTAGCAATCTCAGGAGTTGCACTTGTAGTCCCTAATTGTACTCAAGGAGTATTGGGACTAGCTCTGTTGTGGATAGATGGAACAGTTTGGGAGCCTGAATTCTCATTTCCAGCAAGCACTAAATCCCTACTTTTTAGCAAGGTAACATGTTGTTGAAGCCTTTTCAATATGGCTACAATCTCTCGGATTTCATTAATCTGTTGAACGGAACTTCCAATACTAGGCGATAAAGGTCGTTGGGGTTGAAGATTTTCTTCTGCCATCTCTCTCTTCTGAAAGGCAAAGTTCTAAGCATATGTTTATGAACAAATTCTGACTTAGAAAAATGTAGCTAAGAGTTGTGATATGACTTTATGCAAATGCTTTTAAAGAAATAAATGAAACAGAACTCTATAAACATTAAGAAGATCTAGTCTCCCTGTAACATCCAGCTCCTCACATAATTAAGAAAGCCAATAATAAATATGTTCTAATTGCATATTAGGCATCTAGAAGTCATTAATACCAGTTTCATGAAAACATGTTCATTCTTTATATTATGTGCATTACATGCATGTTATTACACTAACGATTGTCGAAGTGTCCCGATGTAGTGTAGAGGAGAGAGGTCGGTGTGCTAAAAGAACAAAGAAAATATTCATGAATTGCAATACTAAATGCACATACATTAAGATCATGTTGGTTGACAACTAGGTCAAATAGTAGTTTTTCGGTAAAATACAATTTTCATGTACTTCGGAGCCGAATTCACTGTGTGTTTAACACGTCAAATAGGCTTAATTCAATGTCTAGGACACATTTATAACATTTTA
>JXTC01001141.1:5134-17052 GCA_002914845.1 Trema orientale | reverse complement strand
AAAAATTTTGGCGTCCTTATAGTTATTTATGCATTCTATCCAATAGACAAAACTTATACAAAAAGTATTTATATACTAGGAAACAGAAAGTGGGACGACGGATTATTATTTTAATGCTTCTGTTTTGGTTGATAATAGAAAATCACGTCTCTCAGGGTAGTTCGGTGGCAATTTATTTCATGGTTATTTATACATTAACATTTGGCTACTAGCTCACTTAGTCTTTGTTCAGGGTGATTAGTTTAGTGATATATTTCTTACTTGGAGCTGTTTTTCATTTTCCAGTAGACAATTCATGTTTTGCATCATGTACAAAAGAAATCTACTGGTTTAACTTTTTATTGTATTGAGAAGGGCACCGATATTCTAACCTTTTTTGCATTTTGACCTGATCCTTTCATTGGGATGTATCTTGTATCATTGTCCAATTATGATTTTTTGCACTAATGTGTCTTTGTATTTGGACAGAGTCAAGGATTATGGGATCTATGCAACCTGGATAAAGGCTGTCTCTTCTTCTAGGTGAGAATTGGTTTATCCCATTCCCTCGATCCCTTTTTAAATGGCTGAGACAACGTTCTGAGAAAACCTTGAACCGAGCCAGTTTATCTTCATTTTATCATTCGGTTTCCCTTCAAAAATTTTCCAACCTTCTCCGTTGGGGTAAACTTTATACCCAAGATTGAGCTGACTTCACACATGATCAACTCCAATGGCATAGGATTCTGATGTAGACATGGAATATAATTCTATGCAATAATGTGGCCTTCCAAAGCCCTTTCTTCAATTTTGGCATTTTCCCCTGCTGCAAGTGTCTGTTGCAGCTCAAGAAACTTGGGTAACAAATTCTCCTTTTTTGGGGTTTTTTTTTTCTTTTTTATGGTGGGAGAAATTCAGGTCCAATTTTTATGTATTATCACATCATTGGTTTTATGTAACATATAGAAAATAATGTAGCCGTTGTAGCAATTTTGAAATTGATTGACATCATTGATTAGCAACGGATTTTACTTGGTCCTTTTTGAGCTTTATGGTTAAGGTTCCAAATGAAAAAGACAATGGAGATGTCAACGAGTATTTGGTTGACATTGTGTTGAAAAAAACAAAAACCAAAAAACAAATAAATGTATTTGGTTGTGTTAAAGTTTGTATGATTAAGCCAAACTAAAAGTTTTCTCTTTTCTTTTTTTTCTTTTCCCCTTAAAAAAATCCTAATCCAAGAGAAACTAGGTATTGAAAATAAACTCTTAACTAAAATTTGATCGGCTTGTTTTAGATTGGTTTCGACTTTATTATTTATGTTGTACTCTTTTGAATTGACTACTGTTCTTTCTAATTCATATTGGTCTGTTATTTAAGCTTTAGTAATTACCTTCGAGGTCTTTTTGATCCAGGATCAAGATTATTATATAAATCAATTGGTTTAAGCTATTTTTAATCATTTTGTAGCTGCTTAGCTTTACTTTAAGTAACATACAAGTAAACAAGAGAAGAGATTGTCAAACACTCCTCACAGGAAATGTGGTTGAGTGGGATTCGGTCCTCAATCATGAAGATAATTGCATCTTAATACATAGTACATACACAAACCCACCATTGCATTATATTTATTGTTTACTGGAAGGACATAAAATACATGCAATTTTATTTTATTTTTTTGAATGTTAAATACATACAATTTAGTAGAGATAATGTACACGTATCGATTTAAAACAAATGTGATATAATACATTCAATAATAATTTTCCTTCTTTGATTTCTTTGAACAACCAAACATGAATATGTTTGTTTTTTTCCCTTATATTCTCTTCACTAACTGTAGAGATTAGGCTGGGTATAATGATTATATTTCACACTATCATTTACACAGAAAGGGTGAGTATTTATACAACATATTAGCCTTAGGATATGGAATAAAAACAGTTATAAAACAGGGAAATAAAACAGCACTAAAGCAGACAAATAAAAGGTATTTAAAAACACAAGAATATCCTTAAAACCAGGTGTTATCTGATTTTTGTCTCCACTAGGCATGTGTGTCTTTTAACACTCCCCCTTGAGCTGGATTGTATAGATTAAACAGTCCAAGCTTGCTCACCATCTTTTCAAACAGAGGTCTAGGTAGTCCTTTGGTTAAAATATCCGCAGTTTGTTCCGTGGTGTTCACATAAGAGACACTAAGAACTCCTTCTTCAATCTTATCTTTTATGAAGTGACGGTCAACTTCAACATGTTTGGTTCGATCGTGATGAACAGGATTATGAGCCATATTGATGGTTGCCTTGTTATCACAAAACACCTTCATAGGAGACTCAGTTGAGATGTTCAATTCTTCAAGTAGTAGCCTCAGCCAAATTATTTCACTTACTCCATTGGCCAAGGAGCGGAGTTCAGCCACTGCACTACTTCTTGCCACAATACTTTGCTTCTTGCTTCTCTAAGTTACCAAATTCTCCCAAACAAAGGAACAGTAACCAGAGGTAGATTTTCTATCATCAATAGATCTTGCCCAATCAGCATCGATATAGACTTCAATTCGTCGAGATTCTCCTTTCTTAAAAAATAGTCCTCTGCCAGGACTACCTTTCAGATATTTTAAAATTCTTACAACAGCATCATGGTGTTCCTCTGCCAGGACTACCTTTCAGATATTTTAAAATTCTTACAACAGCATCATGGTGTTCCTCATTTGGTGCATGCATGAATTGGCTTACCAAGCTAACTGCGAATGCTATATCAGGTCTTGTGTGGGACAAGTAGATTAACTTCCCCACTAGACATTGGTATCTACCTTTGTCCATAGGTTTGCTCATATTATGACTGTTCATCTTGATATTTGGATCAATAGGAGTATCGACTGACTTGCATCCAAGTAATCTTGTTTCCTGAAGTAGATCAAGGACATATTTTCTTTGGGTTACAGAGATACCAGATTTGTTTCTGGCAATCTCCATACCCAGAAAATACCTCAATGGGCCCAAGTCTTTAACTTCGAATTCATCAGCAAGTTTCTTCTTCAAGGATCTCATTTCACAAGTATCATCACCGGTTATAATGATATCATCAACATATATAATAAGTATGGTTGATTTACCACCTTTGTGTTTGTAGAAAAGGGTATAATCTGTGTGAGCTTGCTGATATCCTTGTTGGTGAATTGCTCTAGTGAACCTTTGAAACCAAGCTCCGGGTGATTGCTTAAGGCCATATAAGGATTTTTTCAGTCTACACACTTGCCCTGAAGTCCCTATATTTTTGAATCCTGGTGGAAGATCCAAGTACACTTCTTCTGAGAGATCTCCGTTCAGAAAGGCATTTTTGATGTCAAGTTGTTGGAGAGGCCAATCGAGATTTGCAGCCAAAGAAAGCAGGACCCGAACAGTATTGAGTTTGGCTACAGGGGCAAAAGTTTCCTGGTAGTCTATCCCGTATGTCTGTGTGAACCCTTTTGCAACCAATCTGGCCTTATATCTTTCAACGGACCCGTCTGATCGATACTTCACAGTAAATACCCATTTACACCGAACTGGTATAGCGTCTTTGGGTTTTGTGACAATCTCCCATGTTTTGTTTTTTTGAAGGGCCTCCATCTCATCTTTTATTGCTCCACGCAATCTTCCTTTTTGAGAGCTTCTTCAATATTCTTTGGGATTTCCACTTCTTCCAATTTAGCCACAAAAATCCTCATAGATGGGGATAAATGATCATATTTAACCACTTGAGTTATAGGATGTTGAGTACATGAGCGAACCCTTTTTCTCAAAGCAATAGGCAAATCATCAATGTTATTTTCAGGAAATAGAACTTTTGAAGTACCTGAGTCAGGGATAGATTCTTGGCGTGATTCGGAAAGAGGAGGGATTTCAATTCTTTGTTGATTCTTCCGGCGAGAATAAACGAGAGGCTCGATGGGCTTTAGTAAGGGAAGTTGTTGTTGCTCTTTTTGGTTAGGAGTTTTGATATTATCATGAATCGCTATTTCTTTTTGAGGTTCATCTTCTAAGTTGTTCCCATTGTCAGGGTTAGAAATTTGTAAAATATTTGATTCATTTACAGAGTAAAAAACAGTAGAAGGTAAGGTGTCAAAAGATATATTCTAAAAATTTCCTTCATTTCCAATCTCCCTCTGAAGGGAATCTTTGGAAAAGAATGGCTTATTTTCAAAAAAAGGTGACATCCATTGACACAAATAATTTTTTCTTTTCAGGAGAGTAATACTTGTATCCTTTTTGATTTTCCGCATACCCCACAAAAATGCATTTAAAAGCCTTTGGATCAAGTTTATTTCTGTTGATTTCATGATTATGAATGAATGCAGTACAACCAAAGACTTTTAAAGGTAACTCACTCACCATTCGTTATTTAGGAAAATTTTTCAAGAAGACATTAATTGGGGTTTGAAAATTAAGAGTATTGGTCGGCATTCTATTTATGAGATAACAGGCAGTTAAGACAGCATCTCCCCAGAAAGATTTTGGAGTATTGGTAGTATACGTGATGGACCTAGCAAATTCTAAAAGGTGTCGGTTTTTCCTTTCAGCGATCCCATTTTGTTGAGAGGTGTTGGGACAAGTACTTTGATGGATAATACCGTTTTCACTTAAGTAACTTCCTAAAATTTGGTTGAAATATTCCTTACCATTATCAGTATGAGGATTTTAACATTGGTAGAGAATTGAGTTTTAACCATTTTATGAAAGTTCTTAAAGATTTGTGCAGCATCAAATTTTTCTTTGAGTAAATAAACCCAACATAATCGAGTATGATCATCAATAAAAGTTATAAACCAACGTTTGAAATAAATATTTTGAGATCGTGAAGGTCCCCAAATATCACTGTGTACAATACTAAAAGGTTCAGTTGCTTTATAAGGTCTAGATTTAAACACTGTCCTTTGATGTTTAGCTAATTGACACACCTCATATTGAAACTCGTCATGATTTTTAAATAAAGAAGGAAATAGGTGTTTTAAATAAGGAAAACTGGGATGACCTAACCTAAAGTGCAACAGCATGATTGTGTCCCTCTTTATTGAGCAGACTCCTCACTAATATAGCAAGTACGTTTATTCCCTTCGGAATTTTTGCCAAAAAAATATAGCCCCTCATACTCCCTAGCACTGCCAATCTTCGTCCCCGTAATCAAGTCCTGAAAAATACACTGATTTTGTGAGAAGATGACTTTGCAATTATTATCTTTTGAGAATTTACTAACAGATAATAAATTACAAGAAAGCTTTGGAACATGTAAAACTGATTTTAAGACAAAGGTAGAATCAATTTGAATTGTTCCCATTCCAGCTATTGGAGAAAAAGAGCCATCAGTAATTTTCACTTTCAAGAGACCATTTATTGGAGTATAAGTTGAAAATAAATGGGCACTGCCTCTGTCATGTGATCTGTAGCTCCAGAATCTATTACCCATAATTCTTTTTCACCTATTTTGCAACTTAGGGCAAAAAAAAATACCTTTCTGGGCTATGAAAGATATGTTGGGCTTTCTTATACCTTCTGGGCCTCAAAAGATGAGCTGGGCCCGTTTTCAGGAGTTAATAATTTATGTAGTAGCTGCAGCTGGTCCTTACTCAGCCCTAATCCACCAACGTCATCTTCTTTTCTTTGCTCAACACCAACTTGTAATGCACGACTTCCTGCTCTCCATTTATTCTCTATGGTTGGCGGCTTTCCGTGTGGTTTCCAGCACCTCTCTTTGGTGTGATTTGTGTTCTGGCAGTAGTCACACCAAAGGTTTCCTTTGCGAGTTCGCGGGCCAACACCATATCCTCGGTTTATCTCGTGGCCCTTTGCAGCAAAAGCAGAGGCTTCAATAGTTGGCTGCAGTTTAGATTCTTTCAGCATTTGGTGGTGTCGGCATTCTTCCCGGCGAACTTCAGCAAATATCTCATCAATAGGCAGTAAAGTTCGAGACCCAAGCATCCGTCCTCGAACTTCATCGAGCTCTTTGTTGAGGCCAGCAAGGAAGTCGTAGATTCTGGTCTTCTCCACCAGCTTGGAGTATTTTTCAGCGCAATTACTGCACCAATCAGAAGGTTCAAAGACATCTAGTTCCTGCTAAATCTTGGTGAGAGCCGTGTAGTAGTCATCGACACTTGACTCTTGTTTGAGCTCTCGAGCTTGGTCCCGTAATTTACAGAGCTGAGCTGAGTTCTCCATGTTTGAGTAAGCTCAGTTTACTTTATCCCAAATCATCTTTGCTATTGTACACACCAAATATAGCGACCCAATACGTTTCTCTATAGAGTTGATCAGCCATGACATAACGAGAGCATTATTGGTGTCCCACGATGTGTATCTTGGATCAGCCGGGTCAGGCATCTTCATTGTGCCATTAAGATACCCGATTTTTCCTCTTCCTCGAATGACCATTTGTACGGAACGCGACCATTGGAAGAAGTTTTTACCATTAAGTTTAAACGAAGTGATTTGAAGAGAGGAATTATCAAAGGGAGCAGGAGAGCTGGAGCTGATTGTAAGTGTCTGAGAAGAAGGGTCAGCAGAACCCTCATTCTTCCCGTCCTTACTCATGGCTGATTAGCAACGAAAAGGTGCTGAAAAAGTGCAGAAAAGTGCAGAAAAGTGCAGAAAAATTACTCTGTTTCTGGTTTCGAAAACAGAGGAGAACAGAGTATTATTTCAGCAATGAAAGTTGAAAAAAAAAGTGGTTCCCAAGAGCTACAGTCCGCTCTGATACCATGTAGAGATTAGGCTGGGAATAATGATTATATTTCATACTATCATTTACACAGAAAGGATGAGTATTTATATAACATATTAGCCTTAGGATACGGAATAAAAACAGCCATAAAACAGGGAAATAAAACAGCACTAAAGCAGACAAATAAAAGGTATTTAAAAACACAAGAATATCCTTAAAACCAAGTGTTATCTGATTTTTGTCTCCACTAGGCATGTGTGTCTTTTAACACTAACAACATTATGTGGCTAGAAATTAAGATAAATTTTTTACTTTAAGGGGAAAAACAATTATTAATGGATAAATGACCATGTTGGTTCCTAAATTTTGAGAAAATTCTATTTTTGGTCCTTTAATTTTAAATTGTGTCATTTTGGTCATTAAATTATTAAAAATATTTCATTTTAGTCCATTTTGTTATATTAAAAAAATAACTGTAAAAATTCCAGAAACTTTACTTCATACTTATTATATAAAATTAATCTAAAATTGAAAAAAAAAAATATTAGAAACAGATGGAGAAGAAAAATATTGGAATTGAACATAAAGTAAAATGGGTTTGTCTTATTCTATTCCATAATTAGTTGAATAACATGATTCCAAAAACTCATTTTCTATATATAGTTTCCTTATTTGAATTAGAATTGAAAATAAAAGTAGGTAAAATTACGTTATTATTGCATGTTATTTTGAACTTGATCAAGTGTACCCATTCAACAGAGAAAAAGCAAAGAGAAAAGGCAAATATGAAGAGTTGGCGGCCCAGCACGCCAAATTATGGGCAACGTAATTTACAGCTCGAGGAATGTATATAAGCTCCTGCAGCTAATGCATGGTAGGAGAGATCGAATTTCAGCAATTGCATCATTGATCACCCAGGGGATTTTATCGAGCACGGTAGGACCATGCTCCAATTATTGGCAGTTATGTACATCCAGGTGTAGTTTATAACTTGATTTTATACTAGTTAATCAAGTATCTTTAACTTGATATTTTGTTAGTTTTTGAATCTTTTATCAGTTTTTTTTTTATGCTTTTGTTTGTATTTTTTAGTTTAGGAGCTGTTGCTATTTTTAGGAGATTCGGAACACTTTTACCAGTAAAGATTAGAACTGGAGGCAGAAAGTGGGAACTGTGGCGCTAGGAGGTCATACGAGAGCAGTAGCAGAAGCCCAGAGCGCAGAAGCTCAGAGCCGTGGCACTAGAGAGTTATGGCCACGACACTAGTTCACGATTTTAAAAACTTGAATTTTTGCAAATTTTCTAGATTTGCCCTCTTGTCTTAAAACCATAAATAGGGTCTTTTAGGTTCATTCGGGGATAGGCTTTTCTACTGGAGAGAGAGAGAGAGAGAGAGAGAGAGAGAGAGAGAGAGAAGTAGAGAGATGGCACAATCTGGAGACAGGGACACGTCAATCCAACTTTGATCAATAGTTCTTTATCTTCATACTCTTTATGCTTAGGATAATGTTTTGGATCTTCTTTAATTTAGTCATTAACTAGTTTCCTTCTTATAGGGCTACGATATAACCTATAACAACCCCCGTTTCAAGTCTCTATTGGGCCCCTTACGGCCCATAGATTTATGGCTCTTATACATGGACCACTGTCGTTACTCATATGTAATGTATCTTGTAGATTCTATAACCCTTAAGGATTTTCTTCTGCGTCCCCAGCTCTACGAGAGAGAGAGAGAGAGAGAGAGAGAGAGAGCTTAGGAGGAGTAGAGAGATGGCACAATCTGGAAACAGGGACATTTCAATCCAACTTCGATCAATAGTTCTTTCTCTTCATGCTTAAGACAATGTTTTGGATCTTCTTTAATTTAGTCATTAACTAGTTTTCTTCTTATAGGGCTACGATATAACCTGTAATAACTCTCGTTTCAAGCCTTTATTGGGCCCCTTACGACCCATGGATTTATGGCTCTTATACATAGACTACTGTTGTTACTCATACGTAATGTACCTTGTGGGTTCTATAACTTTTAAGGATTTTCTTTTGTGTCTTTAGCTCTACTTGAACCTAAAAATTCCACTTTAAGAAGGACTTACAAGTTTAGCTAATACCAATTATGCCCATAAGTTACAGTATAAATAAGTAACGACAACTATCTGTATATAAGAGGCACAAGTCCGTAGACCATAAGGGGCTTAATGGAGGCTTGAAACGGGGGTCGTTACACAACCGGATTATGAATGTTTGAATTCCTTAAGTTTATATAAATTTATGTTTTATTCCGATATTTGCTAAGTATTTCAAATATTTATGCTTATTGCTTGTGATAAATGCCTAATCAATATTTACATGATTTGAAGTCTGATTTAAAATTGAAGCAATAATTAAAATGTACTGTAATTGAAATATCATAAGTTTGTCATATAGAGATATCTACGCAATTTATGTAGTAAGGTATGAATTTCTTTTTCTTAACGATATTTGATTGATTTAGAATTTTTATAGAAATGTAGAAAATTTGTTTGTCAAATATAAATTGTCAATACTTGAGAAAAATTAATAGTAACTGATAAATATATAAAATTATAACTATTAGTATGTTGTAAATACCCTATTAGTTCAAGAATGTAATTTTGGATATTTATTATAGAAGAAATTAACTTAGAGGTGTCAATTTGGGCCCCGACCCGTGGGCTGGCCTGGGCCCATGCTGATGTTAAATCAGGTCAATCAAGGTCAGCCTGATCTTAGGTCGGTCTTGTCCTGGCCTATGAATTTGTGCTTAGGTAGCCAGGCCCGTAGCCCACAATAGGCCTAATTAGGCAAAAAAAAATATCACATATACATTGTGTATATATGTTAAAAGTAATGATATATTTTGATTTTAAAATGATAAGAATAAAAATACATATATAATTTATTGATACTTTCCATAAATAATTATTTTTAGGTTCAAATCTTGTTAAATTTAAGCTAAAAAAATAAATAAATTTAATTATGTATTGACCCATCGTTGGTCATAATAAGCTGGCTCACCGTAGGTCTTGCCTGGCCTGAATTTAGGTAGGCGTATAAGCCAGGCCAAGCCTAGCACTCAGTTTCTACAGCCTAGCTAGTCCTGGCCCACGAAATCTAGCCTATGTAGGCCCGCAGTCAAATGGAGTGAGATGGCCTGGCCTATTTGACACATTTAAATCAACTCATTTGGAATAGAAGAAGACATACTCGTTATTTTACGCATTATATAGTGCTTTTTAACAGGTTATTTTTTCGAAAACAAAAATATATAAATTTGAGGTTCCAATCTTATAGTATTGTCAATAAAAGTGTAACAATGATAATCTAAGAAGACTATTGTAGATAGTTAAAACTAGTTTGGATCTCTAAACTCACAAATTAATTTAAACTAGTTTAAATTGGTTAGTGGTAATGATGCTTGATGTAAACTAGTTTAAACTTTTAAATTACATATTTTGATGTAGTTTGAGTAGGCATCAACTTAAGTAGGATGTAATCAAATTATATAAATTTCTGAATTAATTGATCTTATTTCTCACATATTGTCTATGCTCAAAATATACTAGCGGCTATCGCAGTATAGATTAAAGTGTCGATCCCACAGCGAAGTAAATCAATAATACAAAGGTAACGAAAAATAAAAAGAAAAATTGAAATTAAAAATTAACTTTGTAATAAATTAAAATAATCACAGAAATAATAAATGAAAATAACCAGTAAAAGAAAACAAGACTTCAAGATTTACTTAATTATTCATCTATCTGTTACCAACTTTGATTCCTATTTATCACTCAATTATATGTTTCACATCCCAAACACATAACCAAAAAATATATCATTTAAGAACAAATATTAATCTAAGGTATTCAATATGAGAAATTCTTTCAATTAGCACCAAAAATAATTCATCTTATTAGTTATCTAAGATCGGCAATATATCACAGAGACAATACTGCAGTAAAAGATCAACTAATAAAATAAATATAATTATAATCTAGTTTAAATCACCACATAAAGAAAGCATGACTGAATTTATATGAGAAACTAGAAAATAATATATATAGAAACTAAAAATATTGAAGAATTTAACAAACCAAATATATAAGCGTCGAAGCACTCGCAGGAATCAAAGCTGAAAAACAGAGAAACTATACAATTAAGATTATCTCTTTAGCTTCTCTAAAAACTAGCCTAACATTGAACTAATCTCACTCTCTCTATAGAAAAAGTAGAATTTTCTCTCTCAAAATTAGTGTGTTTTTTCCTCCTCATGTTCTGGCTATTTATAGCTGAGATTGGAGTCTTGTATAAGTCCTCACGTTTCTAAAAGTGAAATCTGATCGGTAATCTGATGAGTAAAACTCTTACAATTTCCTTTCTCTCTTTCTCTCTCTTCCTCACGTTTCTTCACCTGTCCGAGCTGTGGGAAATAATCCCATACGGACGAAATACTTGAGCTCACCATGTAAATCACGTCTCATTGGCTGTATAGAAAGTCAAAGTTAATGTCATAAAGTGGCGCATTTTGAATGGATTGCAATCCGGGTGCACGGGAGATGCAAAGCAGTGGAACAAACACGCCTGAGTGGCTCTTGCAGCATGCGGGCCCACATGTAGGCTGCCTTCCACTCCAAGCTCCCTCGCGTGCATTCCACGCACCCGCTTGATGCTTTGAGTCTAGATCGAACGGTTAAGATCGCGTCTTTCCTTCATTTTATACTCGCGAGACTGTGCTGCTCCTTTTTCGATTTTTTCCTTTTTCTTTTTTTTCAAACTTCTTTTTTTTCATTTAATCTAAATCAAAATAAAATTAAAACTAAATAAAATAAACACATCATAATCTAAATAAATTAATTTTAAATTTAATAAAACTAAATTATCCTAAACTAAACTAAATTAAATAAATTAAATAAAATAACTAAATCTAATAAAATTACATCTAAATACTAAAATTTAAATTAACTATAAAACAACCTAAATTAAACTAAAATTACACAAAAATGCACAAAATGAATAAGAAAAAGAATACAAATAACTCTATTTTCATAGAGTTATCACACTTCTAAACTTATACTTTGCTAGTCCCTAGTAAGAGAAAAGAAAAACCTAAAAGAAAAATCTAAACACCTAAATATAACTCAGTTCAACTCTCAACGTTTTTGCCTCAAAAATTTCACATAATATAAAACTCAAGGAAAAACTCTGAACACTGCAAATAGTCTAGAATT
>JXTC01001139.1:0-17108 GCA_002914845.1 Trema orientale | reverse complement strand
TTTCATAGATTACTTGAGTATTAGGTTTTGTTTCCGGATGTTTTAATGAGAGGTTATTTTTCAGTTTAAATATTCTTTTAGTTTTAAAAAAAAAATTATGACCGGATTTTTCCGCTTTTATGCTATAAGATGAGTATAGAAATTTAACATTTTCTAGGGTGTTACAATTTCAGTGGGCCTCTTTTATTCACAACCAATCACAAAGCTCCAAATTCGCCAAATTGACCAGAACAATGAACACAAAAAGTAATATCGTATTATAGAAATCCCCTAAATACCACTTTCAGTTTTTATTACTTATGTGGCAAAGAAATCCTTGAATTCCATATGGATATAGAAAAAGTCATAAGAGAACATAGATGGAGAAAATCATGTTTGAAATAATAGTAAATATAAAATGAGAAGAAAGAATGTGAATAAACAAAATGAATAGAGAGAAAGTGTTGAAAAAGAATGAGAAAGAGAAATAGATTAGAGAAAATAAGGAGAAACAAAGTAATGAGAGAAAATAATGAGGGTAATGAAGGAGAATTAAGAGAAAGAAAGTGACGAGAGAAAGAAGAATGCGAATAGTGAAAGTCATGAGACAGAAAGAGTGATGTGAGAAAATGATAATAGTAAAAGTCATAAGAGAGTGAGAGAATTAGAATAAAGAAAGTAATAAGAGAGAATGAGTAGAATAAAATTCATGAGATGGGAGAGAATTAAGAGAGAGACATAGAGTGATGAGAGAGCGTAAGCAAAATAAGTTTTTTTTTTTTTAAAAAAAAGAACTTTCTCGGAGAATAATACCAAACACTCAAAAACATTAGAACTATCTTAAAAATTTATCTAATTTGGATTAATTTTTTAATTTCATGTAATGATTAAAACGACAGGTACTATAAAAAAAAAAGCACTATACTGACGACATCTATAACGACGATAGGGAGTCATCAGTATATTAGTAATCTATACTGACAATATGCATGGTTAATCTTTAGATCCTGACTAAAAACTCTATACCGACGATAATTATTATCGGTATTGATCCGTATATGATAAGGATGATAAAAAATATCGTTACTATAGATGTGACTAAACAAAATGCGTCCATCTAGTTATGCAAGGGAAAAAAGGGCTAAAAATATAATTAATATGATGGATTATTAGAATTTATATATCAGATTGCTAGTTTGTTGAATGCAGTTTGGTTTGAGTCATTTTTTGTTCTAGTATGTATTGAATCTATGGGGTTTTATGCCCTTTAGAAGTAGGTACTACGTCACTTCTTAGGGAAATGTCATAGTAAGGGGGTCAAAAATAGACTGAAATACGACCTCCTACCATATCGCATAGAAGCAACGTAGTACGTAAGCTCTACCACGTCACTTTTTGGAGGAGCAATGTAGCTGCTCCAGCAAGCAACTTGGTAGGCCCAAATAACTATTACATCGCTTTTTATATAAGAGATATAGTAGATCACTATATCACGTTGTTTATAAAGTGACATGGTGTGATATGGGACTATCACGTCACTCGTTTCTACATCGATTATGAATTGATGTAGTTTTTCTACTACGTCGCCTACAGGTGATATGGAAAATAATTTTTGTAGTAGTGATTGGGTTTAGATTGATAAAGTAATTTGTGTATATGCTGCATATATATCAGCTCAACTAGACCCGACTAGCAACACGAATTGCCACCCTACAATATTTTTCATCGCTTTAAATCTTTTGTGCCATTTACTTCACATCCGACATTTGAGGCAACTATAAGGCTTTGTAGTGGCTTTAGATATTACCTGTACCAATGACAAATTATTGTATAGGCTATATTTTTTGTGGTGGTCTGTTCTCACATTCTCTCTAGAGAACAATAGTAACTTGACCATCGACGTCCCCTTAGCGAGCAGACCCTAACCCACGAATAATTATTCTAACCCCAACCCTTAGAGTAAGATTAGAATCCCGAAAACAAACAAAGAAATGTGGGTCGACAACCTTGGCTAATTGCTGAGTAAGATGATATATAGCCGAAGAAGATTACTTTCAGAAAGAACAACCTTTTAATAGAGAGAGATTTGAAACTGAGATTTCCTACTGAAACACTAGATAATTAATACAGACCAATAGTACTTCATAGATGGTCTCACCAGCAACATAAAAAGAAACGTACTTAAATTTGTAACGCAAAGAAACTGACATATAACCTAATTAAATTCAACACTACTCATTTTCCGAAAGGAATAGATTAAATCTTCAACGCCCAACTTTCCTTAGAAGCCATTCTTTCTGGTTGTTCCTCGGATTGGTTAGTTTTATATTTTACTTTACTGCGGCCATTTTCATTCCGGGTTTCTCTTCTTGCTCGGAGAACTGAGTACCCAAACCAAAATGGTTCATTAATAACCATGTGAAAGTCAGAAGTTCTCCGCCCCTGCTCAGTTGTTGCGCATGAACGATCGGTCTACAATTAATGGCGGCATAAGACATGAATTCCACCCACACTCGATCCATTATCTCCCACTGACCACTTTTCAAATTTGTGAGCTGGTGTGCGAGGATGCATGCATCAAAGAACACAGATTTGCTCTTGGCACCCTTCACGGCGGCTGCTCTGAATTTTGTTTTTGCAGATTTCATTTTTTCCAAGGCTTCTGAAGGATGTGATATTGAGTACTTTTTGAAAAACCTCTTGGCCTCTGCACAAGTATCCTGGAAAACCACATGCCAATCGCCCAAGACCGGAGACAACATTGTCGGCTGCGCGATCAGTAGATAAAACATGTAATCTGAAAGAACCTTGCAATTTTTCTTTTCATCTTTCTTTTTTCGAATACAGGACGGTACTAGATGAGAAATGAAGTCACGATACTTCTTTCTATCTTTTTTTTCATGGCAACAGAGCTCAGTAGCTATGTGCCAGAGAAGAAGGGTTTCCTCATATTGGAAGTCTTCCACGCTCCATTTAAGTTTGAGATAGCTAGCAACATCACTTTTGATAGTTTTCTGCCATAGATTCCAACCACCTCTTTGTAGACATGCTTCCGTTGCTTCTCTTAAATCCCCTGCCTCGTTGGATTTCTCCTTTAAATAATCGAAAATGAATTCCTGCAGACGTTCCGTGACCTCATTTGACAATGAGAATAACGTGATTTTGATGTTTTCTAGAAATTTCCGAGTGTCAATACGCTCGCAAAAATTATACAACCATGTAGGGCATTCGTCTAAACAAGAGCTAATCATATTATACTGTGAGACCAACCTCGACCACCTTCTTCGTTTTAAGATACGAGGAGGAACATACTTGATCCAGTAATCGTTGAAGTGTACAAGGGTCCAGTCGGAAAAGAAGAGTACGATCACAGATATTATATCGAGGGCAATGGCGCCAGTAAGCAAGGCATAAGTAAGAATGATTTCATACCTTCCATAGCCGTGCTTTTCAGCGAATAGATAATATATAATGGCGCCCAATATAGAAAGGACGCTGATAAACCGAAAGATGAAGCCTATTAATCGGTGCACCATGACCACCTTGGTGTGGAGAACCTGGAACATGAAGCTGAGCTCGTACTCTATGACTCTAAAAGCCCATTTATGATCAGTTAATTTCAGAAAATAATCTTGGCTGCATTTTCGATCTTTGGAGGTCAACAAGAAGCCAACAATGAGCCCCTTGAACCTTTCAAAGAGAACACGCGCTGCCCTCAGTTGTTTCAACTCGTCTGAAAGTGCTCCTGAAGCGGTACTTCTATCAAGTTCAATATAAGGGTCATGAGAAGTTCCTCCGCTAGTACTACTGTTTGGCTTCTGATCATCCGTCATCTCTTCCTGTATTGGAACCTTGAGCAAATTTGAGAAGTAGATCGACGAAGCCTCTTCGTAGTCAAGCCCAGGTTCAGGCTTTGGCAACCCAGTCCTTCCAAAGTGGTCCAAGCTTGCAAGATAAAGCGACCGTATCCTCTCCGCGTTCTTAATAACTCCCGCAAAGAAGACAAGGAGCGTGGGAGGCCATAGCTTATTTTCAGGAAGCGTCACGTAGAAACTATAAACCGCAGCCAGAGCCTGTAAGAAGAGTTCAAAAATGGACCGAATCCATAACTCATTATCCTCAAGAGCAAAAGAAGTAATGGTATCAGGGCCACCAAGATGCAGTAAAAGAAACGAAGCCCAAAATGCATAAATGTCTTGATCAAACGTTCCCTTGCGATTATGGCCGTCACATGAACATGAAGTAGTAGTCCTACTGACGGCGTTGCCTTGGCTTTGAGTGATCAAACCTATAGCAACTTTGGCAACCCAGTCAGCTAGCACGTAGGCCGCCCAGATTAGAAAGAGGAACAATGAGCTTCTACAGCGTTGCCTAGAGGATGCGAACAACACTAAGAAAAGTTGTAGAAAGAGGCTCAGCATAATACAGCCCCGAAGATTCCATACCTCCCACAACTCCTTCACCTCCTTGGGGATGGCCGGTAGCTCCATATGTGTAACTGTAAGTCCCACTCTCATCATCTGGTTCAATATATTATTATCTTTCACACACGCTTTAGCCTTTTACCGCACAACGTCCAAGGACAACAGAATCTCTCTTTTTCTTCTAATCTAAATCGTATGGATCACAAACGTTTGAGCAAATTATGACGTGGCTGTTGGACCTGAGGTGATTCTAGATAGGTTTTCTTTTCTTTTTCTCTTTTTTTTTTTAAAGTAAAAATACGATTATGAAGTTATTGTGATGTTGTACTGTACTGAGATGTCAGCTACTCAACTATATTTGTGATTTAATGTGTTAGCTGTGCAATGCTGGCAACGGAAAATATGATTATGAAGTTATTGTGATGTTTTACTGTACTAAGAATACAGCTACTCAACTAGCATTTGTCATTTAAAGTGCTAGCTGTGCAATGCTGACCGGACGCTAGCACCAATTACTATGATTTCCACGTGTTATGAAAAAATACAAAATTGTTAGTTTAACAACTATGCCATCACTGATGCTCATAACACATATGCCATTCTCCGTTAATTATAGCAAACGAAATTTATCTATTTATTTACCTAAAATAAATCAGAATCTTTTGTTTTTCACTAATTAACTCATAATAGATTCATATTCATTTTTTGAACTCAGAAGTAACTAAAAAGTTACAACTCTCTCTCTCTCTTGCTAGCAGAATCTCTTCATTCTATTTTTGTTGGTCCTAGTTTTGGGTAAAATTGCGGTGACGTTTCTTAATTTATGTAAAGTTAATTACAATAATATTCTCGGATAAAAAATAATTACAGTAACATCATCCGAATCTAAAAACATTGAAACTAAATGAAATTTTTACTGCTTAGTTATCTTATTATTTTATGTTAAATAACTAAGTATTGTTTTAGTAGAAAAATCAAATAAAATGGATGTTTAAAGTCTAGTAAAATCTTAGTCAAAATTAGCAAGAGGAGGATATCCATGTAATATTTTTTAAAAATCTGATTATAAACTATTTTTGTAAATATCACGAGGTGTCATAGATACTAAATTTAAAGATGTTATTGACAATAACTAAAATGCAAAATATAAATTAAATACATAGTTAAAATATAAGAAATATAATTATCCATTTTTTTCGTCATATTGCAAAGTAAATAAACAACTCATTTGAAAGGAGAACGGAAAAAAAGTAGTTGGAGTAAGTTAGTTAATTTACCATGAAAAGAATGATAGGAACGAATAATTAAATCTACCACCAAGGATTTGTCCTTGTTGTATGGCTCTCTGCACGAGACTCCAGCTAAATGGTAGGTTGGAAAATTCTTCAATTTTCTACGATACAAATATAATACCATTCGAAAATACAGAAATAATTAAGTTTGTGTGACACATTTAAGTTTTTTGTCTATCACGACTCAAACTTCGGGGCCAGTGACAAAAAGAAGAATTCTATAAGTGAAAATTCATAAATTGTTTTAAAAAAATAGAAAAACTTTAATTTTTTAGAAAAATGACAACTGGTTTCAAAAATGACACATTCTGTAAAAGTTTATAAAGATAATCTAAATTGTAAATTCCAATAATTTTGTGATCACCACTAGACAAAGACTATTAATAATATCCATAAAACTTATCCATGCATCATTATCATTATCATAACATACCATTGAGTGTGTAATAACCATGCATCAATTATATCAAGAAAATCATGTTTTAAAACTCATTTGGTATTATTATGTGATTTTCTGAAAATCGGGCAATATAACATCTGTATTTTCCCAAAACTAAAATTTTAAACCTACATAAAAACCATACAATCCAATCCCAGAAAAATTCAATGGATCTCAACAGTTTACAAGTTCACCAAATATCCAATCAAATCAATTAAGTCCATGAAAATTGACAACTTTAAGAAATAGGTTATAATGCACATTTTAAAACAAAATAGGTATAAAACTTGATAATTGAACCCCTACCTCGCCTAGATAGCTATGCTAAGTTATCGGCACCCGTAAAATCTCCTATTAGTCACTTGGTCGCTCGAGAGGTCATTTCGGGACTCTCTTAAGCTTACTTTGAGGAGCGAATTTCCCAATGAAGCCTCAAATTAAGAAATGGATATCAAAACTAAATTTTTAGCATTCAAAATAGCCAAGTTAGACATATAACTCGATTAATTTGAGCATCGGGCCGAAACAGGGCCCGTGGCATGCAGAAGGAGGCGAAATCCCGAGCCCTGCATCTCGGATTTCGTGCCACTTCGAAATCTATCGATGCTATACTTAGTCCAATTTTAGTTTCGAGGCCCCGAGCCTAAATTTTGGGCTTTATTAGCAACTAGTTCCAAAGTTATAAAAATGTCCATTTCTGAAAATGTTTGCATAAAATACCATAATTTCAGATCCGATTTTTACACAAATCACTCATCCATTCCACACAAAATCACCACTCATTCCCTATCTTAAATCACATAATCATCCCATAAAGTTTCACGAATAATGGTTGAACTTCATAAAATAATTACACAAGCGCCATATTTTCGTTACAAAAATTTGGGTTTTTAGATTTGCAAATTTAGAAGAAATGTTTTTTGTGATTATTCATTTTATGCTTTTAATTCTCAAATTACTTTTTTAAATATGCATTGAGATGTCAACACGTTCTCTTATGTGTGTTTTTAGTATAACACATTATAATTTAAATAGTCCGAGGATCAAATTGCTACAAATTTAAAAAAAAAAATTAAGAGCTTAATTGCTAAAATTGAAACTTTGGACACCAAGTCCAAGTTACTATAAATTAGATAGTTGAGGACCATTTGTGCCATTAACCCCAGAGGTGTCAAAATAGGCAGGCTAGGTCGGCCCAGCCCGCTCAAAGCAGGCTTGGAGGAAGAATGGGTCAGGTCGGGCCTGTTCAAAATTTTAAAATGTAGCCCGATCCGGCCCATAGGCCCGCTGAGCTCCTAGGAGGGTCGGCCCGTGCTGGTCCGTTCTTGGCGCAATTTTAAAAATTACAAAAAAAATCCAAAAAATGAGATTGTTATTTGTCTAATTAGTTAAAAATATTAAAATAAAATTTATAAAAAAATAAATAATATGTTATATTTTTTCCTATTGATAAAAGTTTAAAATTAATTAAATAAGCTAAAAAGTATATAAGTAGAATAGTTGATGAAAAAAGTTTTAGTATTGAAAAATTATTTAGAATTAGATTTAAATTTGAAAATGTGAAAAAAAGGAATGAAGAATGTATATTTATAAGAATTAAAAAAAATGTATTTAAATTTATTTTTAAAAAAATTTTAAAAATAAAAAAAGTTATTTTTAACAGGCGGGCTAAATTGACGGATCTAAACATATATCCCAACTTGACCCTAATCTTGGGCCGGGCCAAAATAACTGGCTACGTGCAGGGCCAAGCCCTAAGTTTATTAAGTCGGTAAAGAATTAAGGGTTTCTAACACTTATACCTACAAAAACAGAAAAGAATTACAAAAATACGAAAGTTAGGATTTTTTCCCATTTTTGTACGGTTTTAATTAGGAATATCATTTTTTCAAAAATATTTAGAAAATTACCATTTTTAAAATAGTTACTGGTTACCTGTTTCTGGAAACTAGTTACTGGAAACTGGTTACCAGTTATATACCAGTTATAAATATCTTCGATTACTAGTTACCAGTTTCTAGAAACTGGTTACTAGAAACTAGTTACTATTTTAAAAAGTGATATTTTTATAAATATTTTTTAAAAAACGATATTTTTCTAATAAAAACCTTACTACGTCGTGTAGGGGTGTCAATTCGTGTCGACGGGTCGGGTTGAAGTCTAATATATACATAAATTATGTCAACCCGAATCCGACCTGTGACCCGTCGTGTCAGAAAACCATCAACACTAACCCGACCCGCACCTAAAACTAGTTGACCCGAACCCGACCCGCACAACCCGCTTTGGTGAATAGCATCCAACCCACAACCCGATTTTGACCCGTCAACCCGTTTTTGACCCGCCAACCTGCTATGACCCGTATTTTTTTACTTATATTTTCTTTTTCAAAGGCTATTATTGTCTCATTTTAAAATAAATAAAATAGGGATAATTTATAAATATAATTAATAACTTATAATCCTAAACACTTACATTGTACAAATTAAATATATCTATAATAACAGTCATAAACAAATTAAATAAAAAATATTTTTATAATTTAATTATATATATATTTGTTGGCAGGTCAAACGGGTCAAGTTCGTGTCAAGCGGGTTGACCCGAACCCGACCCGTTTTTTTATTCGTGTCAGGCTGGTCGACCCGAACCCGACCGGCACTCTTTTTCTTCAACCCTAACCCGCAAAAAATCGTGTCGTGTTCGTGTCGTAACCCGAATTGTCACTCCTAACGCCGTGAAAAATACAAAAATACCGTATTTTTTCAATTTTTTTTAAAAATACCGTATATTTTCTAATTTCCCCAAGAATTAATGCATGAATTTTTTTTCTCTGAAAGAGTTGGAATTCGAACTTAAATCTCCATGGTAGAAAGACGTGTGGTTATTACTTAAATTAAATCTACTAACTCACCAACTTTTGTACGTGGTGGTGAATATTGTACTTCCTAGAAACTCTTTTTTTTTTTTTTTTTTGAAAGCCGTAGAAACTACTTTTACTTTACAGCACAAGTTTTTACTTGTTTCTCAAGCACGTCTAGAGGTTTGAAAGCCTAGATTTTTCTAGCATTACTTTTACTTATTATTGTTTTTATTTTTTGCTTGAACATTTTACTCAGTAAAATATTATACAACTTGGTCCTTGATATTCTAGATATTTTTCATGGGGTTTGCTGGTTGACTTGACTTGCTAAAGTATTCTAGCCTGTCTTTCTTTCAAAAAGAAGAAGAAAAAGATTCTAGTCATCCAGCCGGTTTTGTTTTGTTCTCATTCGTGTCTTTTTTTTTCATTTATATATCTTGCAACCCAAACTTTGAGTTCTTGGTTTGCTTGTTTGTCCTTTTTTTTTTTTTGTGGCTGTGTTTCAATCAATGGCAGCAGGAAATCTCTCCGTTGTTGCAGATCGGATCCTCTACTTCTTGGATTCTGACGAAAATATAAAAGAGATCGGATGCGAACACCAGGAGCTCTTGCAGGGACTTAAGGAGACAATTTCAAAGCTCAGTCCTGTGCTTCTTGATGCGGAGAGGAAGAGTCAGAGAGACAACACTGTCAGAGATTGGGTGATGGAGCTTGAAGATGTCCTCTATGATGCTGAAAACTTGCTGGATGACTTCTCCACCGAATTACTGCGGCAAAGATTGATGACTGCAGGAAATAAAATGGCCAAACAGGTACGCGGGAGCGATTTCTTCTCCTTATCTGTGCCCAAGATTATGGAGCGCCATCATCAGAAAATAAGACAAGTTAGGGAGAGAATAAATGGAATTGAACAACGGAGAAGACGTTTCGAGTTTGAGGAGGTCCACAGAGGCATTGAAACAGACAAAATTTCATTGTGCCGCCGCCGTCCTTTGATTGACGAAGGTTTTTTAAGGAGTGAAAACAAGAAAGAAATCATCAGCCTTCTGTTGGATACGGAATTTAGGGAGAAGGTGGAGGTTCTTCCCATAGTTGGCAGGGCAGGATTAGGAAAAACCAAGCTTGCGCAAGACGTGCTCAATGATGAGAGGGTAGAAAGACATTTTGACATACAAATTTGGATACCCGTTTCAGAGAAGTTTGACGTTGACAAAATTTTGAGAACAATACTTGCACGTACGACTGACAACAAGGAAGGGCATCTTCCTCGGAATAGTAAGTTGCAAAAGTTACTCCTCCGGAATTCATTATCTGGAAGCCGGTACCTTATCGTTCTAGATGACGTGCAGAATGAAGACCCAGAAAAATGGAAATCTCTAAAATATCCTATGCTAGAAGCGGGTGCAAAGGGGAGTAAGATACTTGTGACTACCCGATCTGAAAGCGTCGCAAACTTAATTGAAGGCAACATCAGACCATATTCCTTAAGCGATCTAAGCGAAGAGCGGCAGTCTTGGATTTTATTTGTAAGAATCGCTTTTGGACAGGAGCAGGTGGAATACAATAGCAAAGATCGGTCTTACCAGATACGTGTTGGAACGGAGATTGTACAGAGGTGTGCCGGAAGTCCTCTTGCCACAATGGCTATGGCAAGCATGTTACATTTGGAAAGTACAGAACAGTGGCGGCATTTTTATAAGAACGAATTTTCCAAAATAGGGGAATCGTATAATCTGTTTCCTTTTAGTGTTGGGTATTCAAATGATCATTGTAAGATACTGCAATTGTTGAAGCTGTGTTATGATCATCTCCCTTCGCCTTTGAAACATTGTTTTGCTTATTGTAGCTTGTTTCCGAAGGACCACGATATCGATGTTCAGACGCTAATAAAAATGTGGATGGCACAAGGCTTTATTATTGAGCAATCAGGAAATTCTATGGAGGATGTTGGTTATAAGTATTTTGAAATTTTAGTCGAAAGATACTTCCTTCAAGAAGTTGAAAGAGATGCGGCACAGCAGGTGACAAAATGCAAAATGCATCATTTGATGCACGATCTTGCAATGTTTGTAGCAGGGTACCAGTGCAGATTCTTATCTTCTGCGGCTAATGATAATTCTAACAGCACAACATTCCATGCGTGGTTTGATTTTGACATAACTTCGACTGAAGATATTGCAAAGTTTGATGGGAGAAAGATACGATCGATTGTTTTTTCGGGTCAATCAAGACGGAGATACAGAGGGATATCTGTTAACACAATTTTTGAAAAAATAAGTTCCAGATTTAGAATTTTACGTGCACTGGATATGCATGCTTCGGGGGTTGAAATAGTGCCAAATACTATTGGAAAGTTGAAGCTGTTGACGTATCTTGATCTTTCTGAAAATGAGGATATCAGGGAACTGCCAAATTCTATCACAGAGCTTCTCAATTTGCAAACCTTGAGTCTCTCTTCGTGTTTCAATCTTAAAAAGCTGCCAAGAGACTTTAGTAATCTGGTCAAGCTCCGGCATCTTGAGATTGATGGGTGCAATAATTTGATTAGTCTTCCCCACGGAATCGGTCAACTGCCTCGTCTTCAGACGGTATCACAACTTATAGTAAGTGAGGACTCTTCTATGCCTGATGCCGTGAAAAAAAGACTGCAAGAGATAGAGGCGCTCCAAAAAAAGTTAGGGACTAAAAAATTGAGATTTCGAAATTTGGGACAAGAGAGAGATATTGCTGCATATTTGAATCTAGTGCCAAGTGGAATTCAATCCTTGTCATTAGAATGGGAAGGTAAAAACTCGGTGTCTTCATCCCAGCCAGAGCCTCCAAAGACAGATCTTGTAGAATTGTCTATAAAAGGATTCAGGGGTGTCACGTTATTTTGTCCAAGCTCTAGCAATCTGGTGAAACTTTCGTTGAGCAGACTGGCAAATTGCAAAAATCTATCCTCAGTCCATCAGCTATCTAGTCTCAAGGAATTGGTACTGGATGAGATTACCAATCTAGAATACATTTCGGACAATGATTCATCACCATCAACAACATTCTTTTCAACCTTGGAAGAACTCTGGCTCACAGAACTGCCTAACCTAAAGGGATGGCGGAAAAATAAAGCGAACAAGTTGATATCATTTCCTCGTCTTTCAAAATTAGTCATCGAGGATTGCCCCAACTTGGATTCCATGCCGCTCTTCCCGAATCTAGAAGAAGGACTAGTTCTGGACAGGACTCAGTGGAAGATGTTTGAGGATACCATGAACCAGAATACGGCACCCCAAGAAGCACCATCATCGTCAACTTCCCCGCCACCTTCTCCTCCTCTCTCCAATTTGAAGAATCTGCGTATCGCAGGCATTATGGACTGGGAAGCTGATCAAATTCAGTGGGATAAACTGAAAAACCTACGGTTCTTGAGATTCGATTCTCTTCCAAAAATGGAGACTCTTCCTAAGGGACTAAAAGAAGTCACCAGCTTGCGAGAACTCCAAGTTTGGCGCTGTCATATCAAGGAAATCCCGAAATGGATCGGCGAACTCGAAAAATTTGAGAAACTTGTGATTCGCATATGCCCCCGATTGAATGAACTACCTGAAGAAATTCGTAATCTTCGCAACTTACGGACACTTGAGATTGAGGACTCTGACACGTTATTAAGGAGATGCGAGGAGGGAATAGGTGCAGATTGGGATAAGATTGCTCAAATCCCGAAGAGGAAGTTGGGTCTAAATTCTAGGAGATGATCCAGAGTCATTCCCTTGTTCAGGTACACAAATCATACTCCTGCAACTTCATATGATTTTTAAAGTATCGAATTCCAACTTAGCTTATCTCATTGTCATCTTTTGTTTTTTGTATTTTTGCACGGCTTTAAATTTAATGCAACCGTAGAATGTCACTAATAACATTTTTTTTCCTTTTAAATTTCAGAGGCAAGTTTTCTTTTTTCCTTATTTTCTTTCGGTTTCATGATTCGTTTAAAATGCAAAGGCCAGAGGCATGTCTTAACAAAAACCTGTAGCAAGTCGACATCTAAAGGTACTCAATCCTGTTCTATTATTTTGCTCTTTAAAAAAATTGAAAGAAATGGTGTGTCTTTCATGGTCCTTTGTATCTGACTTCTTCTGATTGATTTTATTCAGCAGAAAAAACTTGAGGAAAAAGTAAGCTTAAATATAGGATTTGTTTTAAGCCTCAGCTTCTCTCCAATTGTGCAACTCAATGGTAATGTAAAGAGGTAATTACAAAATTCTACTTATATGCATGTGATTTTATCTGTTTCTCCATTCTAATAACTTGTAATTATCATGTTAAACCAGGCAGAGGAAATGAGCTACTTTGGTGTTTCCATTCTAATAACTTGTAATTATCATGTTAAACCAGGCAGAGGAAATGAGCTACTTTGGTGTTTCATTGAAAAATTCACAGGATTACGAACTGAGTGGAAGTCTGATAATTAGGTGATAGTACCAGAGAATTTTAAGATCCAAGCTTTCTACAGATATTTTTCTTGTTCCATAATTCTTCGTTAATATATAAGCTGATACATAGCCTCAACTCTACATTCTGTGATGCCACCAATTTCCACCATTGCCGCAATGAATTCACAGTCTCAGCTCTTCACAGATACCAGAGATTAATGATTTTCCATCTTATTCCAAAAATGTTAGTGTAAGAAGTTTCCCGTCATATCTTATTATCAGTGATATACAAGAAATGTGATCATAGAAAGCCATGATTGGAGTTTTTTTGGAACAGAGAACCGAACACAACTTAATTAGATGGTATTCAACCATCCCTGGTCCTATTCCTACCACGTATAATCCACAGCGGTTGAGTAGCTAACCTCACAAATCTTAGAGTTTCATCTAGAACTCTGAAATCTTACTTGTACTTAATAGCTTTGTTATTATTAGAACCAATCTCTGACCTCCAGAGATGTCGAAAATAGAGTACTCGAATTTAAAATTGAAACCATCTGTACTTTGTAGAACTCTGTATGCCATCTGTATTTGATATAATTACTAGTGTTAGTGCAAGTAGCAACTATACTTTGTGGAACTCTGTATGCCATCTGTATTTGATATACTTTTGAGCTTTCATTCATGGTTTGATTGGTCCATATTTATCGAGTGAAACCATCACAGTACATATTCACAAGCAAGATTGATGCAAATTTTATAGCTTACTGTGAAAAAATTTAGTCAGCTCTGTTCTCGTTGCAACTCTTGCTTTCTTGTAGCATGGATCATCTGAAGCAAATTAAATCCTTGTGCAGGAGAAAAAAATTAGCTTAAACATCACGTCTTCTTCTAGCCCTCATCTTCTATGCATCTCTGCAAGTCAAGCGTAAAGAGGTAGTTATAGATTTCTACTCTTTTGCATGCGTTTTCATCTTTGTTTCTCTATTCTACTAACTAGTAAAGTTCCATTTTAAACCAGTTATAGATGTAGTCTATTTCGGTGTTTCATTGACAAATACGCAAAAGGAGTGAGTGGAAATTTGATAATTAGATCATATAATATCCCTTATCAACTCTTTGAGAATATTTCTGACATATAACCCCAAATTACTAGAAGAATTTTAAAAATGTAAAGTAATTGACACAATTGCCTCAATGAATTCAGTCTCACCTCTTCAACAGATACCTGAGATTAGTGATATGTATTGTACCATTTTATCTTAAATATGTTAATTTAAGAAGTCTCTCAAAGTCTTTTATAATTAACTGAATCACATGACTTAATTAGATGTTATTGATTATTGAACCATCCCTGGTCTGTTTTCTACCTCAGATCATCCAAAACACTTAGTATGGCTAGCCTTACGTATACTGGAGTCCATCTGGAACTCTGTTGGAGTCTTACTTGTTGCTTTCTTTTTATTAGCACCAATTTCTGACCTGCAATTTTCGAATGCAACTCTTGATTTCGAAAGTCAAAAATCTTGCAATAAATATGTAACATTTTTTTTAAGCCCTATAGAGTAGATGTTTCCTTTTACTGAATAAATAATTCTGTTCAAGGTGCTCTTTTGTTTTGCTTCGGCCTCTTCCACTGCTCCAACAAATTTAGATGTGTTTCTGCATCTTCCAACACTCGAGAAGGTAATAAAATTCTATTGTAGTCCTTTCTTGTTGTAGTACTGACTTCTTGCTTAACGTGTTGAATAAACAAAATTAATGTTTCTTGCCGACCATGAGAGATTCTTTCATATGTTCTGATTCTCAGTGTTAAAATTATGACCTTTCTTGAAATATTAATCATTATCTTAGCACAGGTAGCAAATATACCATGTACAACTCTGCTTGCCATCTGTATTAGATCTACTCTTGAGCTTTGATTCATGGGCCAGTTGATCTTTATTCATTGAAGAAAATTTTGTCCTTGCACAAAATCTGGCTTACAGATAATATGGAGTTATTTTGTGAAGATAATGATAATCCTCTTGCATGGGGAAATCATCACATATTGCTTTATAGGACTAGTGCTGAACACCATCATAACTCGAAGCCAATTCCATCTAACCATCTTTAGCAGAAAACAGCAGCCAATAAAGCATTATCATCAACTGACCTGATCATCTCCTCTCTCCGAATTGAGATTGAGCCTTCAATATTTTTACAGACACTGGAGATTGAGGACTCTCTCACGCTAGAGTCCCCGAAAATAGGTTGGTTTGGACTTGGGGGATGGACATGATTCAGTCACTAGATCTCCTGTTCAGGTACACAAGTCAATTATGCATGAATCCTGCTATTTACTGTTTAATATAGTATTGACAATCAAATATAAACTTATTTGTTTACCATTATCAACTTTTTTTTTCTCAGGAATGATTATAATTTAGCTGGTGAAGTAATTTGTTTCGTTTGCTTTTTCTATTTGCGTGATCCTTTGTATCTGACGACTTATTCAATTTTATTTGCAGAACATAGTCGAGGAAAATTTTAGCTTAAAAATAAAATCTTATTTTACCCCATCTTGTATGAATTTGTGCAATTCGAAGGTATGTATGCGGTTATAAAGATTACTTCCATGCCAATTTCATCTGTTTCAGCATTCTACTCACTTGTAATTTACATTTTAAAGAGAGAGGTAGATGAAGTGGTCTATTTTGGTGTTTCACTGGCAAATGCAAAACAGGAGTGGGGAATTTCATAATTAGATGATCGTTATCGGAAAATTTTAGGATCCACGCTTGTAAGCTTGAAGGTATTCTGCTTGTTCAACTCATTATAGATATGCAAGCTTTGAGAATGTTTCTTACATATTTACAACACAACTAAATGAACTTTATGTCTGTGATGCCACTAAATGACATTATTGCCTCAGGGAATGCATAGGTCTCTGACATTATTCAACTCTTGTCTGACTCTTCTTCCTACCAACGGCCTAATTTCCATTTTGAAGCGATTTGGGCGAAAGAAGACGATTGTTAGTGCATCATAAAGCTTGGCGAGGACAGCTTCAGGTTTGGCTTTGATGGATGTAATGATCAAAATCTCTCAAAGTGCTGAATCACCTTCTTCGTGGCACCAGCTAGAATCTGGCAAGTTACAACAGAGGATAAAATCTGCAAATTCAAACTTCAAGATTTATGTAGACAAGATGATGGTGGAGATGCAAGTGCTATTAATGCAATGGAAAGTCAACTGAACAAACTGTTACAACAAGAGGAATTCTGTCGCCAGCGGTCACAAATTCAATGGCTTGATGAGGGAGATAACAATCTCGGTTCTTCAATTCCATGGAAGGCTGGAGGGACAGTAACGGTGAATGGCAAACTTCGGCCAGCAATTTTTCGACTATCATCCTAGAGTTTTACGTTGATCCTTTGCTTCAACTAATAGTTGAGATTTTAGAGAGAGAAAGAAAACAGAGATAAATGTGTAGAGAGAGAAACTTTTATCTGAATAATGCTCAAGCTGAAAACAGTTCATTAAGTGGCACAGTATATATAGTACACGAGGAGTCCAGAGGACTTAATTAAAGAAGCTGTTAAAAGTCTAACTAATCTAAACTTAATCTGTTATAAAATTGTTATGAATCCTAACAGACTAACTAATACAAACAGAATCAGTTTTGGATTCAATACACCCCCTCAAGCGACACGGGGG
>JXTC01001136.1:0-17333 GCA_002914845.1 Trema orientale | reverse complement strand
GCTTATCTCTGGAGAATATAACCCACATGATTTAGCATAGACTGTCAACAAAGTTCTCATCACAAGTCGTACACTGAATAACTTTCAATAAAATACTGAGCATAACTATCACGCTCCAATCTAAATAAATCAATACTGACAGTTTTTAGAGAGCTTTATGGACTCACTTTGTTCCTACTTCATCTAAAATCTCCTCGAAAAAATTAATAATAAATAACTTTCATCTCGGTGAAAGATCTTAGAAAACTACCTCAAAGATGGAGGTAACAAATTATAGAATGGTGCCAGAGCAATAAATCACTTGTTTAGACTATCAGACAAAAAAGAACCTGCTGTGAACCACATCAACCAAATTACATTAACCAGTACAATATTGTCATAATCAGACTACCATGGTAAACTAAGGACATGTCAGTATTGACTAGTTTCCATTCGTGGGAGGGACCTCCAAAGAAACTGCAAGAGAACCAATTAAACTACAAAATTCTTTTATACGAGTTATATAACCCCGCGCTTTTACTGCGGATTATATTAAGTTGTGATATGAGATAGAATAAATCAGTATATAAAACATTAACTATATCATTTATAATATGCTATAATTTTTTTAAATTAAGATGTTATAATTTTTATAATAAGATGATATCATTGTACAATATAATAAAATACTGTTTAAAATATTACAAAATATTATTCTAATGATAAACTTTTATCATTCCTTTCATAGCTTTTCTTTTCCTCTTTTCTCTTGTTCTTCTTAATTGCAATTAGAAAAATAATTTTTCTAGAATAGGAAGAAAGAATGAAATTAATTTATATGTTTTTTTCTTTGAAAAAGAGAAGATAATGAATTTTCGTTATTATGATAAAAAAAAATTTTTTTTTAGGTATAAGTAAGTTAAATTACCAAAGTCCCTATGTTGAAGATTCAAAATATCATCATAACTAAGTGCATAGTCTTTATTTCGAAGACAATAGTAATGTTGTTTACATTGACATCATTATGATAAAAAATTTCTTGATATTATTCTTTTATCTATCTAATTAAGAAAATAAAAAATAAATGTTATTATGTTAGTATTTATTTATTAAAAACTGAACAAATAATATAATTATGTTCTTTGTATATAAAATGATTTGTTTTCTATACTTATTTTTCCTATTATATTAATTTATTTCTGCTATATTAATTTTATTTAAGAATATTATTTCTAACGTTACTATTATACTGATAAATTAAAGTTATTTATGACATTTTAGTTTATAATTTTTTCAAATTATTTTATTATGCTATGTTTTACTTATGATTACTTAATAATGACTCATTATTTTTATATTACTATTGTTACATTATTAATGTATTAAAATATTTTTTATTTGTGTAAATTATTTTTTTGATATTATTTAAGTTATTTTAGTTTGTTATTATTTTTAATAATTACATTATTCTATTTACTTTTATACATAAAAGCTATTTTTTGTTTTTCATTCTTTTTAGAACAATTAAATTATAAATAAAAATATTTTTTTAAAACAATATACTACATGCATATATTTTTGTTTAATTTATATTTATTTTGTTTATTATTATTTATCAGTATATAATGTAGAATGTAAATCTTTTTTTTTTTACTTAATTTTTTTTAGTTATAGATCTTATACTTATAGTTTAAATAATTTTTATAGGTTTTTTTAAGAGTTTTTTTTTTACTGACTAAATAGCTAGGTGCATTTTTTTTCCTTCTAGCAATGTCATTCAGATTGACATCTTTTTTTGTTAAAAATATAATTATCTTCAAGAAAGTTAATCTATTGACATTATTTTTAACTTTCTTTATAAAAAAATGTAAATTTATTCATCTTCTGTGTAAGTAAAGTTTTATATCAAAATCGTGTATATAGTGTATATGGCAAAAACAACTTGTGCTTAAATCTATTTATAAATAATTTATAAAATTTACTGAAAACATTCATTTTTTTATTATAACGTTTCAAGTTTTATGTTGTAATTACTATTGATTAAAGTAAAATATAACTATAATTCAAATTATGAAGATTATAATGCACTATCTATTCAAAATATTCGTTACAGTGGCATTAGTCTTCTTTTCAATCTTCTTTCTAGATTATTAATATGGCTCTTTTTTTCTTTTTGTCTCAATTGAAATTTCATCTTCTATATATATACTTTGATATTTAAATTATTTCTATGAATCACGTATCTAAGGTTATAAAAGTAAATTCTAGATATAATGTGAATCATTAAAATCAAGTCTAAAACACTATATTTGATTACATACAATAGTCCTTGAACTTATATGTACAAAACATTAAACTACATACATATAACAAAATTTAATACATAATAAAAATAAAATGTCCTCAATAATTTTACAACAAAATAAATTGCAATTTGTTTTTCTTCTTTCTTCATTTTTTTTCATAACATAATCTCCTTGCTTGTCTTTGTCAATTATCACTGATTGTTAGCCTCTATTATAATCATATAATATATACAAATAAATATAGTGAACTAAGTACATGAATATATGCAAAAGTTGGCTCAGATATATCAAGGTATCATCAATATATGACAGATTTGTGAGAATGTATTTGTAAATGTTTATCTAACTACCTAAGAAACTGTTTTTTAGATAAATAAAACAGATATTTCTAGTAATTAGATAAACATATAAAACATTATGAATGTATAAAAAAATATGCCATATATATTATACTACTCAAATAACAGGATCCAAATTATAGGAGTATAATCTAAGATCGCTCAACAACTACCAAATGAATAACGCTCGTAAAAACTAACTATTAATAAAAAAGGAAAAATAATCTGAAAAAAGAAAGGGAAAAAAAAAAAAGAGAAGCGGATTTTAAAAACTAAAATTAAAATAAATAATTAAATGACCAAAAGACTAAGTCCAAGTACTCAATCAAAACCTATATAAAAGGTTGTTTTAGTAAAATCAACACGCAGCCAAAGTAAAAAGACTGAATAAGGCCATCCACATACTAACAACACACAGGATTTTAGAAGCAAAGACGCAATAACACATGAATAATATATGAATCGGTGTATATGCATCTAACTTATCAAAATTTATCAGAAAATCCCTCCAAACAACCATTCTCTTAAATATTGTAAGGACTAAACTATCAAAGCATACCATAAAACATTAACGATTTTTTTTTAAAAGGAATAAAAAGATATGTTTTAAAATCAGATATTACTGTTATTTATACATTAAACCTCTTCTCAACTTTGGTATATATAAATAATAAGTATAAATACAAAGAAATATAAAGTTATGAATACCAAAGGTACTATTGAAAAAATTACAGTAGCACTTCAAAACTAAAAAGATTCATTAAACAGCAGCAAAAGGCATTATTCATAAAAATTTTCGAGCAGTCAATATATTACTCCAACAATCATCGTCACCAAATATTTAGTGAATTATAAAATACGAAGGAGAAAGACCAAAACAGAACTAAGTAACAAACTAACAGAGAAAAAATACAACAGTAAATACTGAATAAAGAGGCTTGACAAAAGAGCAAACAGAATTAACAGAGAGGAAAAAAAAACAGAACAAAGAATGACTGATGTAAGGACTCAACAAAAGAAGAAAGGAAAAAATATATCAAGTACAGAAGCGTTAAAAGGAATACAAAAATATTTTTTTAGTATCTACTCTAAAAGCAAAGAAATAAACACTTCAACGGAGCACAATAATTAACATCATAATAGAACCTAATCAAATTCTAAATCAACAACAAAATTTTAAAAAAATAGTTTAATAATATATAACATTCAATATAACAATAAAGAAATAAATATTTTCACGGTATATAAACAGAACATGGGATAAATCTTAATTAACAACAAAACAAAATATAAGTGTAAGTGAAAAAAAAAAAAAAAAGAAGAAGAAAAGAAACATAACATAGCATAATAAATAACTGTAGTACTTGAAATGGTTCTAGGAAGAAGCCGTCAAACTATTTTTAAGAAGACAGAGGTTATATAAAGAGCAGAATAGAGGATAAAAACAGAATAAATACAGCAGATAGCAGTAAACTCAGAAAGAAAGCAGAAAAAAGGATTAAAAAAAATGAACACATGGCAATATTTAGAACAAACATCTAATTAAAATGAATGTACTAAAAAAATACATATATGTAAAGAGAAAAGTCATAAGAATACACATTGCTAAAAAGATGACAATCTCAAGGCAAGTTTGCATCCTTGATTTTCATTTAAGGCTGGTGCTGGGTATTGTTTTGTATGCAATAACAGATTCTCACCTGAAGCAATAAATTCCCAAGGCTGTGGTGATTTCATGAATTACTGACGTGGCAAAGTGCAAATAGAGAGAAACTTTTTAGGCAGGAAATTTTGACTGTTCAAATTTATTCTTTTACCTATTTTTTTAATGTATATAATAGAAAAATATCCGAAGAACATTAAATATATTTCTATAAATAGTCTGAAACAATAAATGCAAATGGACACATCATAAAAATAAAAATAAAAAAAAGATAATTATGGGCACAAAAAAATCAGAAAATTTATAAATATCAAGCAAAAAGATTAAAAAAATTATTTCGAGAAGGATCCTAATAATACTATCGAAATTTTCACAAAAAAAAAATGGAATACATAGTACCAAATAACGAATATCACACAAAAAAATTTTAAAAATAACAAATTATTCTAATAATAATCTGATTAATATTCTAGAAATATCCTTCGAAAAAAATTAATCGGAACAAATATAACCTATTTTACATATAAACAAAGACAAAACCCAAAATAAATTATAACTTAAAAAAGAACAAAGATAACATAAAAAATATATTAAAAAAAGAAAACTGCAGAGCCAAAAAAATACCTGATAAAGCGAGAAGAACACCGCCATAACACAGTACATCTCAGATAAACCCAAAATAAATAATAATCTAAAAAAGAACAAATATAGCATAAAAAATAAATAAATAAAAAATTCCAAAGCCAATAAATACCAGATAAAGTGAGAAGAACGCTGCCACAACATAGTACACCTCAGATCCAGCCACCAGATTTGAAGCCAACGGACAAAGTATGGAAAAACAAAGAGTCAAAAGAAGAAAATGGCAAATAAAACAGAATTAAAAAAAAAACCAAAATCATATTGTTATGAATTTTTATACGCAAGCACACGTATCGAACAAGTAATAAAGTGATGAATAAAGATATCGTTCCCACAGAGAAATCGCTATAATTCCTTAAGTACTAACCTACACAAGTTATCAATTTATCCAAACAATCAATTTAAAAAATTCTAAAATTAAAATTTAAACTAAAATAAGATATAAAATTAAAAAGTGCAAGTAATTTATCAAATCACCAATGAAAAATAAACCTAGGATTACAATTTTCACTCTACGTATGCTTGAATTACTAATTACTCTCTTTGAATTACTATTTAACCCGAATTGCCAATCAAGAACTCTAGTGTAATCTACAAGCCTCTTCCGATAGTTATATAAAAATATCTCCTCTAATTAACTCACTATATTCCTATGTAAATTAGATTAAGAAAATATTAATTAAGAATAAGGTCTTTCAACAATTGCACATGTTATATAGGTATATTTCTATCCTACACAAACTCATCTAATCATGACCATGTGTTATTCTATTTAGGTCTAAGTTTGAAATTCCTTTTGTAAGTTCATACAGATTACCAATATCAATTTAAGTGGTAATCAAGCACTCAAAAGCATTAAGAACAAGATAGAATAAACAATTCGTAAATTAAAATCGCAAAATCAAAGAGGAAAACATCATAATTCAAACTACATATAGAGATCTCATTGTAATCCTAGAAACAAAATCTAGTTCATAATGAAATTGAAAAAAATAATTAATTTAAACAAGCTAAGAAAACTAAAAATTAAAACAGAAAAATAAAACCAAACAGAGAAATTCACGGTTGAAGCTCCACTCCTCTACTGCTCTCTCTCTTTCTGGACTACAGTATTTCTCTCTCTAGAATGGTGTATTTTTTCCTCTGTCTCATAGTCCTTATATAGCTGAAGAGAAAGAGTGTTTGAGTTAAACACAGATTTCTATGCTCAATTCTGATTGGTCAATTTGATGTGGCACTTTCCCATTTACTCTCTATCTCTTTCTCTCTCCTTCTCTTTACTTTACGTTTCTGTACAAAAGGTGATAATCCGGTGTGTATGAAATCGGTGCACTCAGCACTAAAGCAGGAGCTGATTGGCGGATAGAAGAGGTTGACTTTTTGAGCTGACGTGGCATGAACTGGTTCGCGAAGCAGGCAGTTGTATGGGCTTCGAAACACACAGAATCAGACACACCTAGGAATCACTGCAGCTGCTGACATCATCCTGGGCCTCACTGTCTGCAGCTGACCTCATCCACTCTCCCTCTCTGCGCATGCGCTACACGCGCCTAATCTGAGCTGCTCATTACCTTGATCCGACGGCTGAAATTAATCCGGATTTCATCTTTCCTTTTTAACCTAAATCAAATTAAATTAAATTAAATTAAATCAAAGACCTAAATCTAATAAACATCTATTTCACATTAATTTAACTTAACCAAATTAAATTAAAACACCTAAACCTAATAAATAACATAAAATTAAATAAAACTAAATCTAAACCAAAATAAAATAAAATAAATTAAATTGCTTAAAATCTAAATTAAAATTACTCTAAGATACACATTTTTAATGAATAAAAAGCATAAATAACTCTATAAAAATAGAGTTTATCATATATAGCAGGAAAAAAAAATCATGAAGTAAAACATAAAAAAGAAAGAAGCCAAACTCTGAGTGATGATGAATCGAAGAGTGAGACACATAAATAATTGATCTAAACGAATAAAAGGACAAAATAGTAGAGCAGAAGAGATGAGAGAGAACAAAATATCTAGAAGAAAGCGAAAGAGAGAGGTCGATAATGACTCTCAACAGCAGCGGAAATACAAATAAAGCAAGCAAGCATCATAAAATGACCAAAAAACTGAGATCCCTCACTGAAGCAAAGCACATATATAAGGGTATTCTAGTAAAATACACATACATATATATATCCAAAGTTAAAATACCGGCCGGCTCAAAGTTAAAGAAAAGTCAAAAGCATAATATTAAAATATAGATTAAAAAAAAAAGGAATAGAAAGAGATGTTTCAATAGTTTGGAAATTTGTATACCGTTTTTTCACCCTTTTAGGTGGGCCCCCAACAAAATTTTAAATAAAAAAAAATATTGAGAAGTTACTGTTATTTGTAGAGTAAAAGTAGAGGAAATGAGCAGCGTTCTCATGCTTTTTTTTAGTTATATATAATAATGTGTAGAAAATGTGTTTTTATTTCAGAGAAAATTTCAAAATAAGATATCCTGATGTTACAATTGGGGTAGCACAAAAATGCAAAAACCCGACCCGATCTGAGATACCCGCATGACCCGACCTGAAATTTTGGTTTCAAACAAGTGTACCCGAAAATTCAGATAAAACCCGATCGAACCGAAAGATATTCAGTTCGGGTACAGGTACACATTTCAGGGGGTTCGGTACTCGAATCCGCCACTATTATTAAGAAAAACTTTAAAATTGGTTATTTAATAATTTATTTCCCTTTGCCTTTTTTTTCCTTTTATATTTCAATGTTTATGAGATTGTATGCATTGTGCAAAAATCTAATTATGCATAAAATAGGAAAAAAAATCAAAATTTTTTATTATGTGGTAAAAAGAAAAGAGAAAAAAAGTTTTATGCTTCTATAAAACCCGACCTGACCCCCCCGAATACCCGACTTACCTGACCTACCCAAAACCCGAATAACTGATACCTGTCGGTTCAATTTCGGTTACTTATTTTTATATTCCCGAAAATAAATAACCGAACCAGAATACCCGAAATCCGACCCGATGTGCACCCCTAGTTACAATATTTCAAAAAATCAGCAGAATGTTACAACATTTTGAGAAAGTCAGAATTAATTGACAGGATCATATTTTTATGATTGGAAAAATGCATGAATCAATAGGGATTCTTTCCTAAACGTTTTCATTAAGCTTTTAGTATTGATTTGCATAGTTGGCATTTGCATACTTAGGAATGTTTTTCCAAATTGAGTGTTTGTTCAATTCTTTGGGAGAAAAGCTTCATATCTTCGGAAGAAAATCGATTCCAAATCTTAAAGGAGTTCTTGTGTAAAAAATCAACTAAAGTTGAAGAAAGCTTGTTAAACAAAATTGATGGAGAGAATGCTATACATTGCAGCAATAGTACAGAGAGAGTTTGAGGGAGCTTCTTCTTTTTTATAAAATGTATATATCAGTTAATTGGTGTTTTTATTCATTTGCTACTTTATTAATCTATTTAATCTCTAGGTCTTGTGGAGTAAGTGAGAGTCGAACTATATTAAAAGTGTCTTTATCTATTTTTATACTCGATGTTACAGCATTAGCATTCTATGTTACATCTTTACTTAATCAATTAGTTCAATTAATTAATTTTTTAATAATACTTTAGATATTAAAAAATTAAAAAGAGAAAAAACACCTTTCAGCTTGTAAGCTTTGTATCTGGCTTGTGGGAGTTTGTCAAGGTTGTGTAAATAAGCACAGAGCATGGGGTGTATTCAGATCGTGAAACTTTCCTTTCTAGTGTGGCCACACTCATGAGCCACCCATTGCTTTACCGGACGCCACCGATCCTCGGCCGGCTTTCACAGCTTCGGTTATCAAGAATGGCCCTTTTTTTGAAAGAATGGCCCCTTTTTGCTCACTGAGTTTGACTCATTCCTACCATCCGAGAAAGGCAACTCCAATTAGCTATGATCAATGGGACAACTCAGCATATTGAACAATTCATTCCTGCCATATTACCACTAACACATTATTACTAATTAATTTCCATTCGTGGGACCTCCAAAGAAATTGTGAGACAATTGTTATTCATCCGAAAAAAAAATCAGTAAGTCAACGTAGTTTACCTAGCATTAGTCCTAACAAGTCGAGTACTAATACTAACTCTGTTGGTCTGAATGCATTTAAGAGTAATAAATGCTCTGTGTAGTGTTGAATCCGTATAAAGAAAAAATACGGTTTTGCTACTTTATATATTACACGGCAAAAGAATACCGTGTATTAGCCGTGTATTATATATAATAAGTATTGATAAAAAAAATGTGTGGTGTATTGGCAAAAGTAGGTGAGCCAAAACACTATAAATAGGGACCTATTCTCTCATTGTTTTATCATCCCAATATCAAGGAAGTATTTTAGTGTTTTCTCTTCTCTAGTTAAAAGTCCTTTTTTTCTTCTCTTTGTGTTTTCTTAAGAGTGTTCTCTTTAAGTATAGAGAGGTGTGAGCTCCCTTGTTATTCAAAAAGTGGTGGTAAAAGGTGTGAGTGAGAAAATACTTGTAAGAGTGGTTTGGTGTTTTAGGATCATTGGGTAGAAGAGAGGAAGCTGTATGATTGTAGCAATTTTTTATATAGTGGAAGTCTTTTCTGGAGGGCAGTGGTTTTTCTCTTAATTTAGGAGTTTTCCACTTAAATTCTTGTATTGTGGTAATTGTTTCTATTCCCTATTTTATTTTTCGTTATTCTGATATTCGTTGAAGTAAAATCCTGAGAGTGGCGAATCAGAGGCAGTCAGATTCCCAATAACTGGTATCAAAGCCAGGTTCTTCGGTACACTAGAGCTTGGTGGTAGTCTAAACAAAAAAAAAATCTGTCTAAGGAGATTGGATTTTAAGTGGAACCGTTGTAACCCCTCCAATCTATCCTGGGAATTTTTTATTTTTTTTTTGTGGTGTTTTCTCAAGCTTGCGGTGCAAAGTGACATGTCAGGAATCAAGTATTCAACTCCGATCAGAGCTGATGTCGAGAAATTTGACGAGAACATTAACTTTGGCTTATGATAAGTTCAAGTCAAAGATTTGCTGATTCAATCTAGGCTATACAAGGTTTTGAAGGGCATAGATAATTCTGGAAAATCTAAAATTAGCGATGAAGACTGGGAAGATCTAGATGAGAGAGCGGCAAGTGCGATACGGATGTATTTGGCAAAAAATGTTCTGACAAATGTCTTGAAATATCTACTGCCAAGGATCTCTGAGAAAAGCTTGGAGAATTGTATCGGGCAAAAGGTGCTCAAATCGGATGTACTTGAAGGAGTAATTTCATACACTACGTATGAGTGAAGGTACAAAAATATCTGATCATCTCAGTATCTTAAATGACATCGTTTCTGAATTGGAGGCTATTGGAGTTAAGATTGATGATGAAGATAAAGTTTTACGATTAATCTGATCTCTTCCATCTTCCTATGAGCATATGAAACCAATTCTAATGTATGGGAAGGAGACTGTGGTTTTTTCAGAAGTAACGAGTAATTTACTTTCTGAAGAAAGGAGGCTGAGTGGTGGTGGTAATAATTCATCTGAAGGCTCAGCGTTGACAATCGAGAATGGTTAGAAGAAGAATTCTAATAAAAAGAATATAATCTGCTGGACGTGTGGATAATCTGGGCACGTTAAGAGAAATTGTCTAAAAGGTGGAGCAGGTTTGACTAGAAGCTCCAAGTCTAATCAAGCTGCTAATATTGTCTCCTTTAAGGGGGACAGTGACGTTTTGTGATCTGAAAGACGTGTGCATCCTCATGACATGCCGCTAATCTCAAAGTTGCCATAAAAGAGGATGTATATAGCGGCAGGATTCAAGGTTCACAAATTTACACACAGGCATTGGTTTGGCATTGATGCAGGGTATGTGGTGAATGATGCAATGGCTGATGAACTTCCGGGAAAGCCAAACAGTGGGAGTTAGCACCATAATTATCAGCAAGATTTTTCCGACATGAGCAGAGGTAAAATTCTTAGAATTCGTCAATTCTAAGTGGAGTACTCATATGGTAAAGTATGATTGTCGGTGAAGATAAATGATAGCAGTAGCTATGAGATGAGCCTTTTCAATGATACTCTTGAAGACATGATTGAAATCAAGTCTTCAAGTGGGAGATTGTTGGTCTGAACACATTTAAGAGCAATAAATGCTCTGTGTAGTGTTGAATCCGTGTAAAGCAAAAACTCGGTTTTGCTACTTTATATATGACACGATAAAAGAATACTGTGTATTAGCCGTGTATTATATATAGTAAGTATTGAAAAAAAAACATATGGTATATTGCCAGAAGTAGATGAGCCAAAACACTATAAATAGGGACCTATTCTCTCATTGTTTTATCATTCCAATATCAAAGAAGTATTTTAGTGTTTTCTCTTCTCTAGTTAAAAGTCCTTTTTTCTTCTCTTTGTATTTTCTTAGGAGTGTTCTCTTAAGTATAGAAAGGTGTGAGCTCTCTTGTTATTCAAAGAGTGATGGTGAGAGGTGTAAGTGAGAAAATACTTGTAAGAGTGCTTGAGTATTTTAGGGTCATTGGGTAGAAGCGAGGAAGCTGTATGATTGTAACAATTTTTCATATAGTAGAAGTTTTTTCTGGAGGGCAGTAGTTTTTTTCCTGATTTAGGAGTTTTTCACTTAAATTCTTGTGTTGTGGTGATTGTTTCTATTTCTTATTTTATTTTTCGTTATTCTGATATTCGTTGAAGTGAAATCCTGGGAGTGGTGAATCTGAGGCGGTCAGATTCCCAACTCACTCAGTCTCAGCTACTCATCTTCGCCGTCTCGGCACCTGGTCGCCGCTTCGGGCTTTGCGTTCAGAGTCTTGTTGATCAACTTGAGGTTTGAATTTATCTTTGATGAGTTTTTTTCTTTTTTTCCTATAACTAATTTTCTTGTCGAAATAGAAGATTATAGTGAGAAATTTAAAGCATATAAGCATCGATCCTCAATCAGGTGATTGAGTTAAAACAGTAGAAGATGGCTGAAGAATGCCGTCTGGATGTGGACGCCATGATTATGCAACATGAGATCCAGATGACTGATAATCAAGAAACGAAGCCAGAGAGTAGTACTACTCAAGAAATCTCAGGTGATAATGACCACGCAAAAAACTCAATTAATGAAGACGAGGTTCTTCAATAGAGACGAGATAAGATATTGTTAGAGGAACTTATAATAAAGAAAGAAGAAAATAACAATAGCGGTGGCGTCCAGTTAGAACAAGATTATTGTAATAAAATAGGATGGGTTCCGCAAAGTTTGAAGAGAAGTAACAGAGATTACTTACTTATTTTTTATGAGCCAAGGGAGTTATCAATCGGTCCTATTCATGCTGGTAATTTAAGGTTGACAAATAAGCAACTCAAAGTTAAATTGGCAGCAATGTTCATCGAATCATTTTGCGACGACAAGACAGGGAAAAGTTTACTCAATGAAATTAATAAGCGTATTCCTGACTTAAGGAAGTGTTTTGACAACAGGGTGAATGTTAAATATGACGACGGTAGATTGGCAAGGATTCTATTCTTGGATGGTTGTTCAGTACTAGAGTTCATACATAGCTAACTTCTAATTAATGATTTAGAAGAGTTTGGAATTGATAATCATCAAGCAAGCGTGATCAGAGAAGAGTTGTTTTTGCTTGAGAACCAAATCCCTTTTCAAGTTCTTGAGCTTTTGGTGAACTTGACCAATGATCCTGACCAATTGAAAAAAGATATTGCCAGTTTCCTTCGCATCAACAATATTATGGCACCAGTGGATGACTTGCGCGGCCACATACAATGGAATGACATTCTTCAAATGAAAAAACAGAATGTTCTTCACCTTCTTGACCTTCTCCACTCGCTGATCATATTTGGTGACGACAATGTTGGCAGCAATAATAGCAAAAATGACGACGACAATCTTAAATATTTCTCACATTGTTACAATCAGCAGAAGAACAATGGTTGTATATGTCTCCCACGTTTCGATTTTTTTCGCAGGAAAAAGCCATCCCTCGAGGATTTCTTACAACCAAAGCATCTTAATTATAACTACAAGTGATTTTTCCGCAATGTTCAAGAACTTAAAGCAGCAGGGATAGAGTTTAAGCCCACCTTTGGTTTGGCAACGGTATCTTTCGGTTCGAAATGCTTTAACATCAGAGGGCACCTTAAACTTCCTCCATTAACCATGGACGAATGGACGGATCGTAAGCTAATGAATCTGGTCATCTATGAGATGTGCCTCGGTGGTAATCATAAGAAGAATTGCTATGTTGTCACTTCTTACATAAAATTCATGGATTTTCTCATTGATAGAGAACAAGATGTTAAGGAGCTAAGGGCATCACGAGTACTTTGGAACTGCCTCAGCAGCGATGCAGAAGTAGCTAAACTCTTCAACGACCTAGGCTCTAAATGCTTTGAGCAACCACTAGATGTTTACTTAAATGTCAAGACTGAGATACAAACCCATTGTGAAAGAAAGTGCTCGGTCTGGATGGCTCAAGTCTATCAGGAACATTTCAGTAGCCCCTGGACAATATTGGCTCTTTTGGCTGCTGCAATAGTTCTGGCGCTGACTGCCATTCAAACTTGGTACTCTATCCATCCCAAAAATTAAGAGCCACACAGAGGTAAAACCGTAAAAGTTGTACTCATTGTTTGGCTATTGAAGTTGAGTCTACTACTAAAATGTGGATAACCGTTGGCTCCACTTTAACTGTTGTTATGGATTTTGTTATGTGCACAGATGATGGGTTGAAGGAGAAGGGTTCGTTGGATTATGTTGTTGTCGTAGTCTTCTTCTTGGTGAGAAGAATGTACTACACTGTCAATGAAGCTCCTTCACCGCATCCTCTACATGTAGACCAACGACCGAGGGTTCTAAATCCCGCAGGCTGGAGTAGCTATTGTTTACAAGAAGGTTCAAACTTCGAGTCCTCATAAGTTGCCTAGAGGACTGAGATCACCTTCTGTCGGGGATACCTGCGTACCAAGATATATTAATATCTATGTTTGTGGATGTGTGTATTTTGTGCTAATCATTCTGTTAGGATATCGTACTTGTGTGGACTTGGTATTTCTCTGCCTCTGCTACGAATTATTAAGTAATGATATTATATAAACAGATATTGATCCAACGAATGCTCAAATTTATCTTTATCTTGGTACAAGAGAATGCTAATGTCTATAATAAAATGTCCATGTAGATTTTCACAGCAATGCCGGGGAAGAATTTCCCCGAGGAAGAGAGAAAGCCCCTGTTCCCTCTTCCTTGACTCCTGGACATAGTCCAATGTGAGGGAGAGACACAGGTTAATATGGTATCTAAACTCTAAGCATAGTTTCTTGCTAAAAATAAAAATAATAGAAAGGAGTTAAAAAACAAAAAACAAAAAACAAAAAACAAAACAAAACAGTTATTGAGAGACAGAGAGCTTTCAAATGAACTTGACTCCGTTTAGAAACAAAAGGCTCATAGAACAGATTGTTGTTTCCTTTGGTAGTGAGAGAAGTATGTAAAAATAAAGAGACCCTCGACGAAAACCACCATTATTAACACAAAATTCAGCCTTTACTAACATATTAGTAATAACAAAGTGGCAGTCATTGAACAAGTTATTTACACAGTATTACTCAGATGGTGTAAGAGCTGATTGTAAAAGATACTCAAGAAAAGATACTTATCAGCCGCAGCGTACTGCCATTTCTTGTCTTCAATTGCTAAAGCAGCAAAGAGCCTTAATCCTACAAAAATACAATCTAACGTAAATTCATCGTCTTCCAAGCACCCAGCATGAATGAGTGTAGATAGAGCAAATTACTGGAGGCAATTCCTGGTAGCTTCTCTCAAAGTATCGAGGATTGTATTTGTTTTCTTATCTAACTCCTTCCTACCTTCCACCATTTCAACCAATATACCCCAATATCCTATCCTGTCAACAAAGTTCTCATCACAAGTAGTACATGGAACAACTTCAAATAAGGTAATTTAATTTGCTTGAGTGTAAATAAATCGTGATACTAACAGTTTCAGAGAGAGCTTAATGGACTCCTTCGGTGCTACACCATGTCTGAGCTGTAAGACTCACTCGGCACAGCTCAACTACTTAATTACCTTCCTGGTCCCATCAACTGGTCAGTTAGCCCATGCACGGAGGCAGGTAGGGGCCAGTCCCCAATGGAAATTTGAAAATATTTAGTCTGGGGAATTCTACTATACAATCCCTGTTTTTGATCTTATTATTAACTCTTTTTATGACCATTAGATCTAGATTAAACGGTTTAGATAGTGTGAGCTACATAATACAAACATGTGTCAAACCATATTTGATTGTTACTAACTAGAAAAAAAAAAAAAAAAAAAAAAAAATTCTTCTCCTGCTACGTCTTCTCTCCCTTCACCTCCGGCTTCCTCTCTACCATGGCTAACTGAAACTTGCAAGCCTTTTTTTCCTGTGAAAAAAAAAAAGGAAAAATTGTACTGGATCTTATGGTTTAAAAGAAGAAAATAAAATAAGAAAAGTCAATATCAACAGGCCAAGATTGAGATCAAAGAATATATAATCATGAAGAGAGAAACTACTGCAAGTACCGCAAACAGTGACCATTTTTTTTTTTTGGTATTGACAAGATTTTTATGGTTTCAAGTCTTATTGGTGTGCACCGGTTCATATATGCATTCAACCCATTACTCTAAAAAGAAAAAACTTTATCAAGATTTGGGCTTTCTGATCTTTCTCTGGGTTTTGGACGATTTCAATGTTTCTACAATATGGCATAAAGTTCTTGCAAAGCTGCTAATAAGAATACCACCAGCATCCTTTGTGCCGATAAGCTTTCTTTTTTTTTTTTTTCAAGGACAAGATTACAACAGTAACGATAGGTTTTTTTTTTTTACCAAAAAAAAAGACTGGTTTGTTTTATCTTGAGATTTCGATTACTAATGCGAAATTGTATTGCTTTTTGGTGTTCAAATCATCCATGGCTTTTCGTTGATTATCCGTGGCTCCATTGTATGTAGTTGGACTTTTTTTTTCTTTTAATGGGATTGAAACTTTTAACCTTAGTAGTTGTGTTTTATAAACCCATTTTCTTTGAAATTATTAATGTCATTCCTGATTTTTTTTCAGGTCATTCCTAATTCTTTTTCTAGATTGAAGGAAGTATGAAAGGAAATTAAGAAAAAAAAATGTAAACATATATACTAAGCCGGGGAAGACGAAAGAGATCGCCAGAACCATAAGCGTTTCTTGTCTTGTTGAAGTCTTGAAAAAGAGTAATGGTAGTTTCATGTGTAGTGGGGTATTTAGAAGCTTAATTGGACACGCATAAAATGGACCCTTTGATTTCAATCAAACGACTTAAATAGCTCAAATTTAGGTTGCAGTGATACATCCAAAAAATGGGGTTGTATAGTAGAATTGGCCTATGGATAGTCTTTAGAATATTTGATGGGCTTTTATTTTCTGGGGGTGTTTTTGATGATTCTAGGGCTATTCTATTGAATATTAACTGGAGGTCGTGAAAATGAAATTTGTACAGTTTTTCTTAGTCATTTATATACAATCATAGGGACAGTAGATGTTGCTTTAGTAGAGGCCATTTATTTTTTTGGAACTAACTTGGATACTAATAAGGTCTGAATACGTGTGTATAGGAAATGTGTCCCTTATCTTGCTCTTGGGCTTATTATTCGTTTTTTCTTTTTTCGGTCATAAGATTATGTTTTGCTACCTTCTTAGTGCACAGATCTTCATATAGTGGCACAGAGTCACTAGCTAAGTTGAAATGCTCAGTTCAAGTTTCCAAGGGTAGACCTTCGAAAAAAGTGTCATGGTTTTTCTCTTTTGATTCACTAGAGTCAGTCTTTCTGTTTTCTATAACAGTATTAAGTTATTTAATAGTTAATAATTTTTGAAATTTTTTTGTTAAAGAGTTTAACAAATCTCGATACAAAAATATCTGACTTCATCCCTGGTTACCGCTACGGTTACCACTACTAAGTTGTTTTGGGCTTTGCATGCATTCAAATTCCACTTGATCCAGATCAACTCAAGAGGTTGGAATTCATTCAGAGGTACTCTCTATGAGTAATTAATGCCCTTAAGAAATAAAATTAGAGTAATCTTTTCAGGAATCTAATATATTTACTTTACATATACATATTTACACATTTATATTTGTAGGATAGGATAGGAACATCGATATCCTCATTGAGCTGATTAAATTGAGAAAATAGAAAGACGGATGGAGATTTTCACGGCAATTTGGATACCAATAACCATGGTTGAGCGACAGGAGATCCAGCTCGAGAGGTCTAATTCCACTGAATACAAGTACTATGGTAGAGTAACGACAAATGATCAGTTGTTGGAACTTATGAAAGTGATTAA